>CM053790.1:221897453-222149953 GCA_028749045.1 Cupressus sempervirens | reverse complement strand
AATAGTACTTATATAAGATTATGTTTAGTGTTAGTCTTTATTCAATATTATGTTTATATTTAAATTAAGATTATCATAGTAGAATATGGTCAAAAGTAGAATTAATATTAGAGTTCAATTATACTTATAATTTGTATTCTAATTCAAATAATACTTAAAAATAGAAGAAAACAAATCAATATATATTATTCTTAAGAATTAATATTTGTATAAAATAAAAATTGAGATTACACAAAAATCAGTCATATTCCTAACATTTAAAATAATTTAAACCCTAATTTTAATGGTAACCTATCATGATCTTATTTTAAGACTAACCTTATTGTACTTGTCGTAGGCAAATACTATTGCATTCACTTGCATTGATTTGCATTGATTAGTTAATTACTTTGCAAAATAGCCTTATGTTTTATAAAGCTTATATCTTTATTTTTTAAATTTTGATTAAAAATATAATATTTATTTGAAATCTTATTGGTTGATATCAAATTGTCTTATAGGAGCCTTTTTTCATACATCCTCCATATTCCATTTTTTTTTTCCTTTTTCATGTATATGATATTATTAAAAGTTTTGGGAGAAAATTTTCAATTAGGATGAAGAAGTAACAAGTGCCACATAGTGGCTGAGTACTTGCCTTTAGCTTTTATATAAATCAACATTTAATTTAATAAATTGATTACAATATATAATATATTTTAATTAATAAAAGTATTATATAGTTATAATTTTCTATAATGATAATTATAGTAAAAAAGAGTTTATTATTATAATTATATAAATAATTACTGCTTGTTAATTATAAAGTATAATGAATTGAAATTGAAATTAAATTTGAAATTTTATTTATAAATATAATGATTGATGTATCTGTTCTCTTGCATATATATCATATTATACTATTATATTGTAAATAAAATATAAGATAAAAAATAATATCCAAAATAATAATATAATAATATTTCTTAAAAAAATATAATATAGGACTAGGGCCAAAATAGAGGTTTTATTTCCTATCCATTATGGAAGAGGGGGAAGGTCGTGGAAGAGGGGGAAGGTCGGGGAAGGTAGGGATGGCTACGTATGGGGGGTGCCCCCTCTATTATGGCCCCCATAAGGAATGGGTATGGATTGTGGAAGAAGTCGACTGAAAATAGGGGGGAACGCTATTGTATGTATTTATTTTATTAATAATTTATTATCATGGCCATTGGCCATATATATATAATATAAGTATATATTATTTTTTAACAAATTAAATGAATGACAAAAATTATATCAGAATATAATACAATATTGAAAGTATAAAAATCTAAACCAATTTACTTACATTTAAAAAATATTAAACACTAATGAATCACATTAAGATTAGTAAAAAATAATTCATAAAAGGTATTAGTTTTACGCTCATGAAATCCTCCGGCCAATATAGGACATAAATGGATTCATCCAATTAAATCATAGAAAAATATTTTCTAAAAATTATAGAGTTAAAAATTGTGCATCTATACTACGCACAAATATTAATTTCATAATAAAATTTTAAAATATTAATTCTAACTCATAGAAATAAAAAGTTTTAATCACTCGTTAAAATGTGAAATCCAAAAATCATCACAACAGTACTTAGCAAGTACTAATAAAATAAAGTGAAGATTAAAATAAAATAAATTAGGGATTAATGTAAGGATATAATTAGTAACAATTTAATTTATATCCATGTCTCTAATTAATAAGTATTTTAATTTTAATAACTAGTTACTAATAGCATTACAATACAAATATTTAATTTTAATTTTAAACATCATATCAAATTTTCAAATATTTTTATTAATATACACACATAAAGTTAAATGATTCAATTAATAACTGTACTATCAATTAAATTAAAATTTAATGTAAAATACTTTAATAGTCATTACAAATACTTTGTACAATAATTGACAAGTGAAAAAGTTTTCTTCTGAAAAAGTTTTTCTTCTGGTACATTGCATTATTGAAAGAAAAAAACTCGGGACCCTCTTGTCACCTATCACTATATGAATCGCCAAATGGTTTCCAAGGAACGCATTTCAAGATCGCCGCCCCACAATGGACCGAACGGGCGATTAGACAGGGCATATATTTCAAGATCATTCTTTATCAGAGATGTCAGCACCATTCCACCTAGTGCCTCCCAGAAACAAAATACCATTACCATGTATTTTTCAATCCTTCTCATCCTTCGGCTGCATTGTAGCGTACTTGACCCTCCATCATGAATGTTGAAGTCATTTCCAGCTTCGCATGAGCGACTATCATTGAAACCCTAGTGACCGTGGGCACGATCTGCCATAAGAGAAAATGAAGAAACCCTAGGCGCGGATGCAGTCCCTGGAGACTTCATGGTGGATCAAATTCTGTCCAGATGGATATTTTTCAAAACCATCAGTTCGTCAATGTAAAATATATTTGGTAAGAAAGAAATATTGAATGAAATGCTATAAAAAAAAAATTTTAAGCAATGGCAAAAACCTAACTACATACTGATAGAAAATATCTCAAAATAGAGGAAACATCTCTCATATTTGATTGAAGTTTGTGATCATTTTAGACTTGGACTTGGTGAAAAAAAATGGTAAAAATTTAGCTAGTGGATATGGGGCAACATATATACACCCCTACCAAGTGTTAAATAGTGGAAGTCTTTTATACTTCCATTGAATAATGATGCATATATGTTGCTGTATAGACAGTGCCAAAAAATTATCATTACACGAAGAATTTAAAAATAAAATACATATTAAACATCATTTCAATAAATAAATGTGATCCTCATGAAATGCAGAATAGAAATGTTATTATCCATCTACATACACATATATTGGGTCCATGCATGGCCATATAGTACCTACATTAACAATAAGAAGTTTTATTTGTAAATAGCTTAATTCATAGGATCCTTTTCGAATGGTTTATGATAGGTGACTTATACTATTGATGATAGGGTTTTCTCCAGATGCAAATATTTTAATTGATAATCTAAGTGGAAAATATTAATTTTATATGGTGCCTCCTAGTTTGTGTATTGTATAATCCAAGGAAGGCCATATGACTATAAGGTACAAGAGATGTGTCACAGAAGGGACCATTGAAGAGTAATTTTTGGAATATACTAAAGAATTTTCCATGGAACAAAATTCTATTTCAAAAGATCTTGAAAATCTAAGATACTACTAAACAAAAACAAAAATTCTATTTCAAAAGATCTTGAAAATCTAAGATACTACTAAACAAAAACAAATTAAGCAGTATGTGATGGTATGACACTATGTTATATGTTAGATAGAATTATCATCTTATTTCTAGGCCAGCTAAGAGGTGTGTGTGTGTGTGTGTGTGTGTGTGTGTGTGTGTGTGTGTGTGTGTGTGTGTGTGTGTGTGATCCTCATGAATTTCAATGCAAAATAAAGCTACTAGAAAAGAAGTTTTACTTATAAATAACTTAATTCATAGGATCCTTTTCGAAAGGTTTATGATAGGTGACTTGTACTATTGATGATAGGGTTTCTCCAAATGCAAATATTTTAATTGATAATCTAAGTGGAAAATATTAATTTTATATGGTGCCTCCTAGTTTGTTTATTGTGTAATCCAAGGAAGCCCATGTGACTATAAGGTACAAGCAATGTGTCATAGAAGGGACCATTGAAGAGTAATTTATAGAATATGCTAAAGAATTTTCTAGGGAACAACGTTCTATTTTATATTTCAAAAGTTATTGAAAAGTGACAATTGTGGTTGAAAATATAAGATACTACTAAACAAAAACAAATTAAGTAGTATTTAATGGTATGACACTTTATTGTATGTTAGATAGAATTATCATCTTATTTCTAGGCCATCTAAGAGTTGTGTGTGTGTGTGTGTGTGTGTGTGATTGATCCTCATGAATTTTAATGCAAAATAAAGCTACTAGAAAAGTTATTATCCATCAGATATATACATATATTTGGGTCCATGCATGGCCATATAGTACCTACATTAACAATAAGAAGTTTTATTTGTAAATAGCTTAATTCATAGGATTCTTTTCGAAAGGTTTATGACAAGTGACTTATACTATTGATGATAGGGTTTTCTCCAAATGAAAATATTTTAATTGATAATCTAAGTGGAAAATATTAATTTTATATGGTGCCTCCTAGTTTGTGTATTGTATAATCCAAGGAAGGCCATGTGACTGTAAGGTACAAGCAATGTGTCATAGAAGGGACCATAGAAGAGTAATTTCTAGAATATGCTAAAGAATTTTCCAAGGAACAAAGTTCTATTTTATATTTCAAAAGTTCTTGAAAAGTGACAATTGTGCTTGAAAACCTAATATACTACTAATCAAAAACATATTAAGCAATATGTAATGGTATTACACTTTGTTATATGTTAGATAGAATTATCATCTTATTTCTAGACCAGCTAAGAATTATATATATATATATATATATATATATATATATATATATATATATATAAGAGAGAGAGAGAGAGAGTTGATATGATTCTAGAATTTTATAATTCACAATTTTGATAATGTAGTGTTATAATTTTTCGTTATCTCATTGGCCATTCTTACACTGTAGACTAAATTGCACAAGGCGTCATGCACCAATGACTTGTAGGATAATCACGATTCACTATCTATTGTTTTGGGTAAAAGATTTGATTATAGCTTTAGAAAACAAATTGATAGCAAAAGTATCTCATAAAATCTACATCAAGTCAACAAAAGAGAATCTCAAATAAGTAGTCTTAATTTGATTGAGAATGGTTGAAGGTACCAATATTCTTCTTGATTCAATATTGATAGAAAAATGCCTTCAAAATTTTAAAATAATATTTAAGTAAATAATTTATGTACTAATGGTTATTTTTATGAAACATGTATTGCTTTAATCTATAATAGATTGAGATCTCTTTAAATCTATATGAGACTGAATCACTCTAATGAGATAATCTCAAAGTTCTGCCTTGAACATGAAATAGACCAAATCACTCTTAGAATCATTTTCTTACCTAAACATATTTGTTTTGCAATTTCCAACCATTATTGGTTGGATTATTGAATCAATTACAATTTTGAGCAAAGTACAATATGATAGACCAACTATTTTGAAAAATATTTTGAGCAAAGTACAATATGATACACCACCTATTTTGAAAAATATTTATGCCCTTATTAGTACACCCCATATTTTTAGGTGAGGTCCTAATAGATCCAAGAGTAAAAAAGAAAGCTTAACATGTCAATAGTCATAGAATAACATGTGCCACTTATGCCCTTTGTAAAGTGAAACTCCATTTACACATAAGAAAATGTTCCCATTTTGAGAGAAAATCACATGGTATATTTTCCAATAGTAGTGTGACCATATCCTTGAAGGATGAAGTATTTTCTGATTTTCCAATCTATTGTTAAACTAAATGAAATGATCTTTTATTCACTAAATAAAATTAAAGTTACACAAGTAACATGGTTGTCACATCTTCATGGTGCAATTTTATGCAACATCTGAATAGCATTGTTTGTGAAATGCTCATTACATTGAGGATACATGAATTCTATTTTAGCCAAATATTCCAAATGTTAAAAGAAGGTTTCTCTAAACAAAATTACTTTCAAATATCTAAGGTGCTTGAATGATGATTAGCTGGAGGTCAACCTTTGGTCAACTCAATTAATATTGAAACATTATGGTAGACTGAAGCCATATTGGTTAGAAGGAAAACAAAGTTCTAGGGAATATTTCTTAGGAGCCCCCTTTCATTTTGACCACATTTTCCCTAAGGCATAGAATGATGTAAGTAAATCATTGCTTGAACTTTACATGAGTTCTATACCAATCAAATATTGTAATAGATGAATTTAATTACCCCCCGCCAAGTATATTTGAGATGCATGAGTGGTGATGGATGAATTTTCACTTGATATGACAAATTGGTGAGGATCAAATCTGTATATGTGAGTTTTTTGGACAAGCTGCAAATGTTCTTTTATACGATCTAATAAAAAAAAAATCCATTCTTGTCTCTCATTAAAATTCCTAATAAAATGATTTTATTTTCTTTAAATTACATATTTCTATGTATGTTTATGATCCTTTTAAAATTAGATAAAACATTAAGCTACTTCATTATGGTTATTTGTACTTAGAGATGTGTTAAGTTCAACAAGAATGAATATTTTCCACTCTAATAAGAGGTGAGTTGGATTATAGATTGGCTGGAGTTGTTTTAGTTGTATTGCTTTCTCTCTTTGTTTCATTTCAACCATTAAAACATGAAAGCTTATTATTTTGATATGCTACTACAATATCGTTCAACAATCTTAACTGCAATCCTTATCTTAGAATTTTTTTTCCTTCTCCATGACAACAAAGACATGTCTATATGGTGGTATAAGGTATAAGTAGAATATGTCATAATTTATCAATTTCCTTTTATTCATATTGACAATATTGTTCCATATACACTAGACATGTAGTCTTCAACTACTTTCACTATATCCATAATTTTCTCCACTAAGTCTAGAATTACATAGTTTAGATCAAGTAGTCAATAAAAAGGTGCTTTAAGGCTCAAGTCGACTTTCATATTCAAATGATGGTTAGTTTTAATTGTAACACTTGTTAGCGATCATGGGTTTATAGTTCACCATGTAAGATATAATCCAGAAGATAACTTATTTTCCAAAATTTCTAATTTTGTGAATGCCAAGTTTTTCCTAATTCTTATTTTGACTATTTTTAGTGATCTCTACTAAAAGTTAAGAAAATGTGAGGTTCATCACTTACTATTTTGGCTGGCATTACATTCATACCTTGATATTATTTTCCATGAAACATTCAGGTGTGGGATACCTAGCTAGTGAAATGGTGGTGAAATGATGTGCACATCTAGTATGTCCATTTTACAATGGCAAAATGGGGAAGTGAGAAGGTGTGAGCATGTTAATGTTAACTTTTATTCTTCTTGGTTAAATTTGACAACCATCTACATGTCAAAAGTTTAAATCTTATTATAAGTAGAATATACTTTTTAAATAATCTAATAAATACCGCATAAAATATTCATTTAGATTATAATATTTAGATATATAAATCATCCATTTTTTACCAAATAAAAATAAAAATCTTATTTAGTAAAAACCTAAATAAATGGAGATAAAGAGTTTATTATTATAATTATATAAATAATTACTACTTGTTAATTATAAGTATAATGAATTGAAATTGAAATTTTATTTATAAATATAATGATTGGTAAATATGTTCTCTTGCATATATCATATTATACTATTATATTTTAAACAAATTATAAGATAAAAATAATATCCAGAATAAAAATATAATAATATTTCTTTAACAAATATATAATAATATTTCTTAAACAAATATAATATAAGACCATGGTCTCGAACTAGACTGGAGGTTTTATTTCCATGTTCTTTCCTACCAGTACTCAATTTGAGCAGTGGAACACTATTGTATGTATTTATTTTATTAATAATTATTAAGATAAGCTAGCTTTGCTCGATAGCTTCTCTTTTACATTGATATCATTAGAAATCCATAGTGGCATTCAAAATAACTCTTATGGAACATCGAATCAATGGAATTTTGACTTAGATCTTTCAAGGAATATTTATAAAAACTATCAAAGCAATTCTTCTCCCTACTCTGTTGATACCATCATTCTTAAAAATCGTTTGCTCCCTAATATGACTGATGAAGTAATTTCAGCCATGCCAGGAAGAAAATACACTTGAAGGATTGGAAAACAAAGTTGTTCATTCCGTAAAGTCAAGTTCAAAGAGTGCCACAAATGTCTAAGAGATGCCTTGTAGATTATTTTTTCCCCTCCAAATTGGAGCATTTTGTAGCTGTTGTTGCCCCTATTTTTTGGGTTCACACAAATGACATCTGTTAAAATTTAGGAGTTTTAGTTTCCCATCTTTTTTATATGGTCAACTTCTATTGCTTTTTTCAACTGTCCAAGATTTCATGAAGTCAAACAAGGGTTTCTATTTTTAATCGGCTACATCAAAATCTCATTTCTAGAGAACCCTTTTGATGCTTGTAAATTTAGAAGAAGCATTGTGAATTCGATTAGATCACATGGAAGATGGTAAATTACAACTTACATATCTTATTGGACTCAGTGCTGGTTTTATAACTACTTTTGGTCTTGATTTACTATTCCTACAATTTTTTTGGATGGACTACAGGTCTCAGGTTTGGATCTCAGAAGTCACATAGGGAAATATTTGTAACAGCTTTTGGGGATACTATTTGGCTATAGATTGTTGCTGGGAAGAATGGCAAGCAAATACAAGCACACCAAGAAGGATGTAGTCCATATTCTGGTCTATTCTATTAATATTGGTGTTTCTATATCACCTATTATACAAAAGGATGCTATTACCTTCAACTCATTTTTTCTCAATGTCCTCTCGCATATTGTCAATATATTTGAAAGGATCTGTAAGTAGTTTTACCAACTTGATCGAGTGACATGTAAATAGTTCCTGCGCTAGTTTATACTAGTTTTATTTAGAGTGTTGTTTGAGCTTATATTTGAACTTAAAATTGCATTAAGGAAGGTAAGTAGTGTATCAATCCCACAAAAGGGTCATGTGTGGGTGCTCTGTTTGAGAAAACAACAGGGCTAAAATAGTTTATCTATCTTTTGTTTCAAGAGATAAAGGTATGGACTCAAAAGTTTTCTTGATGCTTTTTAATTTACCTTTGACAATCAAATGCAAAATCGTCTTCAAATCTCTCCAACTCTTTCTAGCTTTTGGGTCTCGGGGTTACCTCTGAAATGCCTCCTTGCATCTTGATTTTCACCGAAATTTTATAACAGTCATAACAGTTATAGATTATAAGTATTATTTGAATTTAAATTGTAGTGACATTGAATACCTTTCATAAAGGGCGAATTTAATGGAAAATAATGTTGTCTTTATGAATGTATTGAAGATCTCAAATTAAATGTAGAATCCAATAAGAGAATGGGAATTGCAATGTCTAGGTGAAGATATGAAGATATTTTCAAGGCCCTACAAAAAAATATTTCATTAGGTAAAGGGAAATAACTAATCAATGAATTCTTTGTTGTACGTATCATAAGCTATCTAAGGACAAAGTCTAAAGTATAATCCAAGAGCTATTGGATAAAGGATGTATGACACTGAAAATAAATCCTTGTGTGCCCTTACTTAGCTATTTCTACAAGGAAGAATTTGTTCCACATATCAATGATCATGAAGAATTAACTCTTCTACATCTCCTCCACCTCCTCCATCCCTACCTCAAGATGAGTTAGATAGAGTTAAAGTCATTCATTCCCACTAGCTAATCTCTTCTACCAATTATCTTCAATCTTCAAAGAAAACAATGACATTCAACACACAAATCTAATTCACAAACATCAGAGCACCAAATTTTACACAGATCACAAATCCCACTTGCACTCCTCTTATAGTTGATTTTGGGGGAGAATATGGCTAGAAAAATAAAAAACATTTATGCCAAGTAGCACTAAGGTAGTAACTTAGGGAAGTATGGTTAACTTAAAGCTCTTTGAAGCTATAGATCTTGTGACTTTAATATGATCATTTAATTTAGTATCCTAAGGGTCTAGTCACTTAAGTAGAGATGATAGAAATGGTATTCTTAAGCACTCCATTTTTCCACTTTACCCTTGCCGATTCACCCCATTATGACCACATACCTAATTCTTGGATAATGAAAGCTTTGGTTTTACCGAATCATTTAAAATGAGACAGAAACTAGAATAATTTATAAAAAGTTAAAAAGCTATAACTAGACTAATAATAAAATTATGGTTTTGAAGAATAAGGAGGTCGATTGTGCTTCTGACCTAGTTCTAGAAAATGAGGCACAATGGTTGTGAAACTGCAATGATGTATCAACACATCAGGAAGAGAATGGTTAACCTCTCTTGATACTAATACTTATACATTTTTCATAGTAGGAAACTTCCTAGTGTCAAGTTCTTTTGTGGTTCTTTCAATAAGTGTACATTATGTGGTAGATATTTGGTTATGCTTGGTAATAAATTTTATCTTGTGGATTGTTACTCACATTTTTATGTGGTAAGTTGAATTGGAATTTTTGTTTAATCTAATGTTGAGAATACTATTTCTTTTGAGTTATTCAATCACACACACAAAATAATTATTTAGATGTAAGTTGTGGATGCTTTTCTAAGTGTTGAATTAGAACACCAGTAACCCTAGATCTTGTTTTAGTGCATTACATTATCTAAATAAGTATTTTGTAATCATCAACTATCTAAATATGTGATTACAATGAGTAATAAATTTGTGTTTACTGCTAACACAAAAGCTTGCACGCTAGGCTCAGGGAATGTGTCTCAGGTAGCCTTGTGTAACATGGAAACAATCCCAAAAGTGTGGGACTTTGCAATCAAAGATTAAATCTACGAAGAAGGTTGACTTCCTGACAATCTGGGTGCATCTAACTAAGAATTAGAAGGAAAAGGGAGAAGGAAACATAATTTAAAATGCTGAATGGAAAAGTGGTGATGCACCAAATAGATTATTGATCTACTTCTTTCCAAAAATTGCACTAAAATCCAATAGAATTCACAAGACATACCATTATCTATATTCTTTCAATCTTAACACAATAGAAAAACCAAAAAATAACATAACCATACAAGCAATGCACATATTCACTTAATAGGTTGGTTAATTATAATGAACATATACATAAGGTGCTGCAATTGTCAAAATACATCCACGAAAATGAGGCATAACAGGTTGCACAAATTTAACTGGATGAGAATTGATGAGATAGTAGCAATTTCTATTGAATAAAAGGAAAAAGTATTTACAAAGGATAAATCTGCAAAAGTTTAGAAAAAAAGAGATTCTGAGAACAAGAACAAAACATGCCTTTATAGGGTGCAAGCATAACCTAGATACAACCTTGAGTTCAAACTCCAACAATAATTACAAAATACAATAAATGAATATTAGAGTGAAATCTAACCTTGAAATCAACTTGCTGTAGTGAAGTGATAGGAAGGGCCAAAGAAAGGATTCAACAGTTAAAAAGATCATCATTATTGCAAAACCATTAAATGGGCATGGAGGGGAATCATTATTGGCATTTACAAAGCCCAATGAACTACTTTGCATTAAATGAATAGTCCTTGTAATATACCATGGCCATAAGAAATCCGTTCGTGTTGCTATCAAAAAATGCAGGATGGGATAACAGACAATGTTAACCTGTAGTGAAAATCATAGAGTTGACCCATGCGGGATAAATCAGATATGCCCAAAAAAGGATGGTCATAGATGTAGATCTCTTTGTTTGAATTGGATAGCTCATATGTTGCAAGGAATTCCCCAATGCATGATTAAAACATAGCCCTTGGTCAAGATTTTCTTTATATCAAATGGATGCCTAGGATGAAGTAAGTAATCTCCAAAGATGTGTCTAAATTTGATGGCCATCACATATTTGTAAAAGGCCCAAGGAATGGTGTGAAAATAGGAGAGCCATTAGATCAAAAGCATCCTAGAAAGACAAAGATCCACCATTTGGCACTAATTCATTTGTCGACACATTTCCCAGCATGCGATTTTGCGATTTCACAGAAGAAAGAAAAGTTGCTCCTTGAAATAGTGAAAATTGTTAACATGAGATGTTAACCCCTACATAAAATGTGCAGTAACTTGCAACTTGGCACACGAAGGAAAATTGAGCAAACTCGGTCAATGAAGAAATTGAACTAGCTCAAAATATAAAGGAACCAAGCCAACTTAGCTCATGAGGAACTGAGTTAACATGAAAGTTAACACCAACCAAATTGCATGTTGTCCCGTAACAAAGAAACTATCCCATTGAAGATCTCTCAGATTGGTTATCAATGACAGGCTGAATGGGGGTAGAAATGACCAACATTTTTGGCGACTCAATGGAATGTTTGCTTGCAAAGCATAGATCAGTGGCCTTAAGCAATCTATTGGGCATAGAGCACTAGTGAGAAATGACGTGTTATCCCACCTGAAACTTCATAATAATCTATAATCAGCAAAAAATAAAACTCTAGCAAACTCTGAAAGCTTGAAATAGCTCCAAGCAAGAAAACTATGCTTGTGCACTTATTGGAAAGAGAGATAACTATCCTAATATGTACAAAAAGCCTTTAACATCCTCTAAAATCAAGGTTTAAGGTGAATCCCATTGACTAGGATTGGGAGAACTTTAACATCAAGCCTAGATAGCTAAAAAGTGTTGGCCTATTTGTAGTTGGTGATAATATATGGGTCATTCCACATAGCATCAAATTTGAAATGCCTACTTGGCTTGGCTCTATCAACATCCCACTTGAGGACGAGGTATCCTTCCTTGAAGATTTTAGTTGTAGCCTTCTTGTCAAAGCTTCTTTTGACCTGTTGCTAATGTACCTTAAGTGTATGCATATCTTGTTGTCTTTTCTCCTCTAGTTCCATTATTTCAACCAGCCTAACTGTCATAGCATCATCTTTAGCTAGCTCAAATTGATGACCTAGTTTAGGAGAGGGAAACTCAAGTGAATAGGAAGCCTTACCTCCCTTCCATATACTAGCATGAATGGTGAGTTCCCAATTACTCTCTTGGGTGTGAAACTGTCAACCAAAGGCCAATCTTCAACTTAGCATGCCAACACCTCTGATTGTCTTCAATCATCATCTTCATTATTCTGATGAGGTTCTTATTAGAGGATTTGGTCAAGCCATTCCCTTGGGGATAATAATTTGAGGAAGATATCAAATATATTCCATCTTCTAGAGCCTAAGAGCATATATGACTTCCAACAAAAGATTTGGCATTATTTGATATGATAGTTGAAGAAACACCAAATGTGGTCACTATCCCATCAAGGAACTCAGCCATTGAAGCTTCTATTGCATCTCTCAAAGAAACCTCTTCTATCTATCTCATGAAATAATATGTGGCTACAAAGATCCACTTGTGACCAGCACTAGAGGGTGGGTTTATAGGACCAATAAAATCCAAACCACATTAAGCAAATGGTTGGTCAAACCAAATGGGATGGAAAGGAAGGGCAACCAATCTTTGCTTTCCTGAGAAGAAAGCCCATTTCTCACATTTTCTCACCCACTTGTGGTAGTCACTAAAAAGAGTTGGCCAATAATAACTAGCCATCATTATCTTCATTGTTGTAACCCTAGCTGAGAAATGACCACCAATAGGCCCATCATGGAACTCTTTTAATATCTTGTTGATCTAATCTTTTTTGATACACCTCAATAAGACTCTGTTAGAATCCTTCCTAAATAGTATTCAACCCACCAAGACATAAGGGATAGACTGCAATCTGAGCTATCTTCTCTGAGCTCTATTTAGGTCATGTGGGTATCTTCCCTCTACCAAGAAATTAGTCATATCATGCAACCAATCATGTTGGTTTTTATTCTCTGCTGGTTGCTCATCCTATATTAAGAGGGAAGCCTCCTTGGGTGTTTGAAGACCATTTTCTCACAGAGTCCTTTTCCCCTGATTAGCTTGGTGATCTTAATATCAATGTCACACTCTATGATTTTTATGATCCATCCAACTCTCTTTTCATTGATGTCTTTGTTCAACAGGAACTCCTTTACACTTGCATGTGGAACCAAGAGCTAAACCTTGTTATGAGAAAAAAGATGTTTGAATTTTTTTAGAGCCCTTACAATAGCAAGGACTTGTTTCTCTACATAGTTGTATCTTCCTTCATAATCTTTAAGCCCTTCACTAAAGAAAGCAATGGGTTGCTCTAGATTTTCATCATTTAGCTATGTTAGAATAGGTGATATACTTGATTCTTCTCCAAGGGATTAATGGATGAAGTCTCTATCAAACTTGGGATTGATGAGAGTGGGAGATGATGCAATTGATTTTTTGATCTCTTCAAAACTAGCCTTCCCATCTTTGGTCCAAGTGAACACTAGGTTCTTCTTCAACATAGTTGTGAGAGGCTTCACCATGGAGGCAAGATTAGGAATGAACCTTCTTATGAAATTGATCCTACCAAGAAATCTTTGCAATCCTTTCTTATGACTAGGAAGTGGGAGACAAAATTGCTTCTACTCTCTCTGGATCTATTGTCAACCCATTTCTTGACACAATATGTCCTAGGAGCTTTCCTTGGTCAGTGTGAAGCACACACTTCTTGTGATTTAGGAACACACCATAATATTTGCATATTTCAAATACCTGTCTCAAATAATTAAAATGATTTGTTGCATGTTTTGAGAAGATAGTTATATCATCAAGGTAGACTAGCACAAAATTTTCCAGCACACCCTTGAAGACCATCTCCATTGCCTTTTGAATTGTGGCACCTGCATTGGTTAGTCCAAATGACATCTTACAATAAGCATAGGTACCCCATTTGGTAGTGAATACTATCTTATATCTATCTGACTCTTGGACTAGCACCTCATTATAGCCTTAAAAACCATCTAAGAAAGAAAACCTTTCTGAGCCACTAACCTTAAATAGAATTTTTTCCATAGAAGGAAGGGGATGGTGATCTTTAAGAGAAGCCTTATTAAGGTCCCTAAAATCTACATACAATCTAATCTCTCCATTCTTCTTTCTAACAGGAACAAGATTGGCTACCGATGAAGAGTTCTTAATAGGAAAAATGATATTGGGTTCTATAAGTTTGGATAGCTCTTTTCTCATTAAGGGTTCAAACTTTGGGTTGAATGGCCTTTGCTTTTGTCGAATAGGCTTAGGATCATGGTTTAAATCTAAGGTATGCTGAAATAAACATGGGTCAAAGCCCTTTAAGTCTTCATATGTCCAAGCAATAATATCATTGGATTCTTGACATAAATTAATGAAAACTTCTTTCTCAACATCAATGCATACCTTTCCCAAGTGAAGAGTCCTTCCATCAACAATAGTGGCAAGTGTGTAGTCATCTCTCCTTGCAGTCAAGTTTGAACCTTTGCCTCTTGCTTGATCATCAAAGTTGAAAATTCCCTCTAAGATGACTAGACCTTTAGGAAATTTTTTGGAGTTCAGGTTCATAATCTAGCCCCCATGTTGACTTTATAGCTTGGACTGATTTCTAGTAGAGAACTCCACTTCATTTTGCAAAAAATTAACAATTTGTAAATCAGAATCAAATACTTGATAAATTTGTGCAATTATATGGGACAACAGGCCTTACAAAAATTCTGATTTGTTGCTTCCTTTCATCAACAACATGCTTTGGTATATCCAATGAGCACCAATGGCTGCAAGCTTGTTAGCATGTTTGTTTTTATTCCTTGGGACACTGTGAATATTGACAAACTAAAAGCAAATCCAAAACTCTATGTTTGCATGATTTGAGAAGGTTGTTCTTCATTAAATTCTAATTTCTTATTTTATTAACAACCAACTCGCTATCTCGAAATGCCTTTAAGAGCTTGATGTCTTGCCTTTGTGCCTATTGGAGACCTTGGATCAGAGCTTCTTATTATGCCACATTATTAGTATAGTTGAATTGGAGTCTATATGAAAAGTAGTATTTCTCAAAATTAGGTGAAACTAACATTACACCAACACCTAAACCATTTTTTTTCTTGATCCATCAAAGAACATACTCCAAAATCTATTCATGCCTTCCTCTATTTTCATGAGATTGGGAATAGGAACATTCTCCTCAAATAAACAAAATGTTCGAAGACCTATCTCCACAACCTCTTGAATTGGGTCAAGTTGATAAGTAGAATCCCACTCATCCAAAAGGTAATTAGGAACCTCTACTTAGGAATTATCATGTTCATGAGTTCTGCATTCCTCCTCTTCCTCCTGGATTGTGTAATTCATGTTTATCGGGTTAGGAGCATAAGTTTCTATATCATTAAGGGCTAAAGGCTCTTCTCTTAGGAACACTTTTGTCCCATATCTTTTTCTGAAGAACATATAGGACCAATTTGAGGCAATATAACCCCCTATATGTGTAGTAAAGTCCCTAAAAAGGCATATGGAAAAATATGGATCAACTATAGCTACTGATATGTCTAGTGTGATAGTACAACCAAGGCATGCATGCAATGCCATTTCTATATGTTTTAGGATTCCTACTATCTTAATAGAGCTACCATTCAAATGGAGTACTTCTCTATCCATTGGCTCATACTTAATATCAAGGAGGTTAGCTATACATTTAGGCATTATATAACTACTAGCTCTAGAATCAATCATGCAATTATAAACTAGTTTGCCCCCTATAATCAAAGAGACATAAAAGGGAGGAGGTTTATTTTTCTTACTTGTATCTCCTTCTTCTGTTGGCTGTACCAAACTTGTTGCATCATTTGTGGTAGCTGGATTTTTCTGTACTCTAACAATGTTTAACTCTTGTTGCAAAAATTCTAATTGAGATGGCATTGCAAGAACATGTGATGTCCCCGTTTTGACATGTAATTCAAAGACGTATTATATATAAAGTAATACTAATAATTACAATAATGATATTATATTATAATATTATTATATTAAATATTTAGAAATATTATTATAATCATATAATATCTTATGAATCATGTTATATCTATAAGTACAATATTATATTATATAATGATATCATATTATGTATAATGTATTATAATAAAATCAGTGAAATAATAATAATCTAAATATAATGATATTATGATGATTAAGATATATTTCAATATAATAATGCTATATTAATAATGTATTATAATGTAAAGTTGATATATTATTAAATTAATATATGTTATAATATAATTGTTAATATAATATACTAACTAAGCTTATTATGAAAGGATGTGGCTCTTACCATTAATATTTATATATATGAGGATTAATAACATTGAAAGATCATCAAGAGATAAAATTATTAAAAAATTCTTACGAATAGAAGTCAAATAAATAATGTTCCCAAATGGGACATTACAAAACATCCCACATAGGGACACCGATGTTGGTCCTTTTCATTTGATCTACAATGTTGAGAGGGATGTATGATGACTTGGCTAGAACCTTGGTGACCATAGGGTTTGGTATGTGAATGGGAGAAAGATGTGGCTCTTTAGTCTTTTTGTTGTTCTAATTTTGTAATGGAGCAACAACATTGTTGTACATTTGCACTTATGGCATGTGGGATAACCTTTTTAGCCCGATTCAATGAAGAGGATGGAGCATCCTCTACAACTTTCCTTTTTCTTCTAGTATTATGAGCTATGGCATCATAGTTATCATGGTTGGCATGACAATGTTCTTCTTACTAATGCTTCATCAAAGAAAATTCATCCCACTACTGTAGAGAAGAAGCATCAGTAGATTGACCAACACTATATTGATATCTTGTTGTTTGATCCTATGTAGTTGTTGCTAGGAAAGATTTTTCCTTCTAGCACATACAAGAACCATATGAATAATTACATGAAGGGAAAAAAGTCCTAATCTTGAACCAAAATTATTCTATGGGACTAAATCCCTGTTGAGGTTTGTATTTGCATTTGCAGCAGAGGTATTACCATTAGGCCTATTCTGATTATGTGGGACATAACCATGATTTTGATTTGGAGGCCTACATGTAGGATTTTGAAACTGAGGTTGAAAAGGCCTACCACCCTGAGCTTGTTGTCTCTCCAAGGTCACCAATTTTTTGTTCATCTTTTGCACCACTGATAAGTTGTCTTCTAGTTTATTTTCTAGATTGGAACTTTGATCTTGTAGCTTTTTATCTATCTTTTGCATCATTATTTGCATCATGGCCTCAATCTTATCTACCTCTTTGGAAGATGTAGAAGCTATTGGAGTTACAACAAGAGTTTTACATGTAGATATAGTTGGGATGGGAGCCATTATAGGATGATGTGTAGGCATGTTAGGAAATAGTGGCATTGGAGGCCTTGAAGCTAGCTGCCCACTTTGGATCAAACTATTTTATGCCATTATGGAAAATTCATATGCAATTGGCAAAGTATCTCCTTTGTAGGCCTGCAATGTGGTAGAAATTATGTGATTGAGAGATTTAATATAATACAAGAAAGCATTACTAGGGAGAGGTTTTTTTGTACCAAGAATTCTATCCCATATTGTCTAAAATCTATAGTTAAAATCAGTCCTGCACTCATGGGGTGCTCTTTTAATTATAGTTAGATGCTCCAAAAGTAATAGATGATCACTCTTATCTTCAAAATGCTTACACAATCTTTCTCCTAGCTCATCCCAATTATTAATGGAGTTATGTGGCAATCCTCTATATCCTTGTAAAGATTTTCCCTTGAATGATGAGGCTAAGAGTCTAACAGCAACATCATCCTCAATGATACCATGAATATTACACACATTTGAAATCTCTTGAATGTGCTCTAAGGGAGAAATAAAAGTTTCGCCAGTAAACTCTAGTATACTTTTAAGAGTGGACACTACCATATCATGTCTTTGAGCTAGAATAAGGGGACTCTCACCATTGAAGGTGGAAAAAGCATGCACTCTAGGTTGGTCCATGTGAAAAAGTGATCTATTCAAATGGAAAGATGGTACCCTAGGTTGTGATCTATTGACAAGAGGAGAAGAAAAAGATCTTACAGGTGTATATATTTCTTTTGTACTCCTAACTAGTGATAGAGAAAGTCTATTATTTTTCTTCTAGGATTTGAAAATGAAATCTCAATATATTGAAATGTACCTCTAGAAGATGCCCTTGTTTGAGCTTTGGGCATGAATCTTAGCAATTATGGTCTAGAAAAAAAGATGTAGATATGGTGTTGCCAAGTGCTTGAGTGTGAGCATATTGAAGGCTGAAATGTGAAGAGAAACACTATTTTCTTATCATAGAAGTTGAAGTCCTTATTTTGACACTAGAAAACTAGTTGACTTCATAGTAAGCTTCAATGTAGTCCCACCAGGCATGCCAAAAATTGTTGAGACAAAGCCTTGCATCCTAGCCTGAGGGAATGCATCTTCGACAACCTTGTGTAACATGAAAAGAATCTCAAAAGTGTGGGACTTTGCAATCAGAGATTGAATCTCTAAAGAAGGCCAACTTCCTCACAATCTAGGTGCATCTAACTAAGACTTAGAAGGAAAAGGCAGAAGGACACATAAATTTAAAATGCTAAAGGGAAAAGTGGTGATGCACCAAATAGATTGTTGATCTACTTCTTTCCAAAAACTACACTAAAATCCAATAGACTTCACAAGACATACAATTATATATATTCTTTCAATCTTAACAATAGAAAAGCCAAGAAATAACATAAGCATACAAGGAATGCATATATTCACTTAATAGGTTGGTTAATTATAATGAACATATACATAAGTTGTTGCAATTATCAAAATACATCTAGGAAAATGAGGAATAATAGATTGCACAAATTTAATTGGTTGAGAATGGATGAGACAATAGCAATTTCTATTAAATAAGAGGAAAAAGCATTTATAGAGGATAAATCTACAAAAGTTTAGAAAAAGAGATCTTAAGAACAACAACAAAAAATTCCTTTATAGGTTGTAGGCATAACTTGGATATAACCTTGAGTTCAAACTCCAACAATAATTACAGAGTACAATAAATGAATATTAGAGTGAAATCTGACCTTGAAATCAACTTGTTGTAGTGAAGTGATAAGAAGAGCCAAAGAAAGAATTTGGAAACTGAAAAGATCATCATTATTGCAAAATCATTAAATGGACATGAAGGGGAATCTTTATTGGCCTTTACGAAGCCCAAAAGAACTACTTGGCATTAAATGAATAGTACTGGTAATGTGCCATGGCTGCAACAAATCCATTTGTGCTGCTCTCAAAAAATGCAAGATGGAATAACATGCAATGTTAACCTATTGCAAAAATCATAGAGTTGACCATGTGGGTAAATCAAATTTTCCCAAAAAATGATGGTTGTAGATGTAGATCTCTTTTTTTGAATTGGATGGCTTAGATGTTGCAAGGAAGTCCCTAATGCATTATTAAAACATAGCCCTTGATTAAGATTTTCTCTATATCAAATGGATGGCTAGGACAAAGCAATGAATCTGACGGCCATCGCATCTTCATAAAAGGCCCAAGGAATAGTACGAAAATATGAGATCCATTAGATCAAAAGCATTCTAGGAAGACAAAGATCCACCATTTGGCAATAATTTATTTTGCAACATATTTCCCAGTATGCAGTTGAAGAGGCAACATGCAATTTCACAATTTCACAAAAGTAAGAAAGGTCACTCCTCGAAATAGCATAAATTGTTAACACGAGATGTTAACCCCTAGAGAAAATGTGTGTTAACCCATTATTTGGCACATGAAGGAAAATTGAGCCAACTTAGTCAATGAAGGAACTGCACTAGCTCAACACATGAAAGAATTGAGCCAACTCAGCTCATGAGGAATTGAGTTAATATGAAAGTTAACACCAACCAAATCGCATGTTAAGCCATATCAAAGAAACTATCCCATTGAAGATCTCTTAGATCAGTTATCAATGATGGGCTGAATGGGGGCATAAATGACCAACATTTACATTTGGAGTTTTTTCTTTTATTTGTAGCTAATCAAATGCAAGTTTTGGGGTGCAACTTTTTATGGTGAAATAAGGCCCCATTCAATCTTGACTTCAGGTTATCTACTTATTCTATAAGGAAATATATTTCCTACTATCATGTCTATACTAGTGTTGGTATTATTACTTCAAAGAGTCTTATAAATGTCATTGAAGAAGTTTAGAAGCTCTATTTAACTTTTTAATGCTTTTCACAAGTTTTCAATGGTTGCTACTTGGGCCAATGGTCTATACTAAATGATTTTATGGAACTTCTTTCTCTTTTGTTTTGTAAGCCCAATAAAGGATATGTTCCATTGACAAGAAGAAATTATGGGGCATCCATATAGTCCATACTTACGAGGTGTGCTTTTTGTCACTATTATTTTCCTCTAGACTATCTATTCAAGTTGGATATGTTTTAAGGACCCATTTGGTTGCAGGCGTAGGAATTGAGAATAGGAATGCTTATTGGGAATGATAATGGATATTCCAATAAAAACTATTTTTTGGAATGGAAATAAGATCATTTTAGAGACAAAATAGGAACATGTATTCCTATTCCCTATTGAAATTGATGCACCAAACAGAAAATAGAAAACATATTCCTAATTTCCCATTCCTATTCCAACAACCAAACAAGGGATCAACCTTTACAAAATATTTACTAATCTTATATATTACTAAGGTCAACTACCCATTTCTTCTTTAAGCTATTCTTTCTTCACTAGATGATTCATCACAACCATGAGCCAATAAAGCTACAAAGCCTTGTGTAACATGTATAACTCTAGTATGTGTTTTCTCTCCTAGCTTCACTCTTATTATCCTATAATATATATTATTTCATTTTGTGCTATAATATATATATATATATATATATATATATATAGGATCATTTATTTAAGAAAACTACTTTATTAGATTGTAATACCTTAGTGTTTTAGCTTAATATACTTCTAATAACTTTGGTTCATAGATTGAAGTGCATTTATTTTAAAGAAAAACCTTGGAAAAAGTCAAAAATATACTAAAATGGGATAAAGAAGTTATTTGCAACTAGTTTTTAGATACCCTCAAGAGCACTTTTTAGTTTATTGGAATGCTATTAGTAAATATTTGGATTTATGTTTTACATAATATTTAAAATTATGTTCTTTTAAAAGAGTATATCATGTTAAATTGACCATGATCCAGTTAGATCTAATGTTGGGAAGATAAATTTGATTTTTTAAAATTTTTTTTGCATTATAGAGAGAAGTTAAAGAAACAATCAGTTTTGCAGTTGGTACTAATCACCCCAACTCTTAGTCCTAGTTGGGACTAACAATTTGTACTAGAGCCCATATCCCTATTGCAAAATGTCTAACAACTTTAAAGTAGCACTAATTTTATCATTGAGAAGACAATTGGAAGAAGCCCTAGTGATGAAGGGTGATCCCCTCAATACCATTATGAACAACAAAAATAGACAACAACACAATTTGAGAGAAAAAATATGGGCTTCTTAGTATTCTTACAAATGAGGAATTACATGATTACAATATGAAAACCCACATGGGTGTCCTCCTTAGAACAATATACAAGAGAGAGTTGTGACTATCACCCATAACTCCACTAGACATACTACAAGCGTTCCTTATATAGACACTTTTAATACCCATGAAGGTTCTAGACACTAAGCCCCAACCATTAAGGCTGACCAAGCTCATATTATATTATTTTATTATAATTTATTACATAGGATTGACTCAAGACAATATATAAATTATGTTTTTAAATGGGTCCACTTCTAGAGACCATAACTAGTAAACCATTGGCTGGATGGGCCCCTATACTCCACTTAAATTTGTTCTAATCTCCTCTCATTATTTCAGACAAAGGTCCACAAAGACTGCTAAAACCTCTGATAATGTTTCTATAAAAACTAACAAGTCCATGAAAATATGTTTCCTCTATTTTTCCTCTATTGTACTCCTTGGAGTAGGCCACTCAAGGACAATGTTCACTTTCTTAGGGTTAATTTTTAGACTTTCTATTGATACTACAAATCCCAAGTACACCAACTCCTTCACAAAACTACATTTCTTCAAATTTATCATCAACTTTTCCTCTCTCAACTTGTCAAACACCTTATGAGTGTGCATCAACTGCTCCTCCAATGCCTTAAAAAGATCAAAATATCATCTAGGTAAATAATGACAAACTTACCAAAAACACCTTCAGTACCTCATTCATGAGCCTGATGAAAGTTATTGGTGCATTGGTTAGCCAAAAAGGCATGACTAACCACTTTTACAATCTCTCCCTATCTTGAAGGTAGTCTTCCACTCATTACCTTCTCCAATGTGAATCTAATGGTACTTGGAATCTTCAAATCTATCTTTGTGAAATACACAACTTGACTCAAATAGTCTATAATTTATCATCCATCTATGGTAAAGGAAATATGTACTTTATTGTGATCTTCTTGATAGCTCATGAATCTGTACACATCTTCCATTCTCCATTCTGCTTAAGTGACAATATTGTTGGTACAATACATGGACTCAAACTCTCTCAAATTAACCCCTTCTACAACAAATCATGAACTTGTTTGTTTAACTCCTCACTTTGCGTTTGTATCATTCTATGTGCTACATTATTTTCCAAAATGGCTCTTGCAATTGATTCCATTGGTGAGCTATCTTCAGCACTAGGGTAATCCACCATGTATATTATATGACACAATACATGGAAACTTTTCCAAGAAATAAAAAAATTCTCAGGTACCTCCTCTATTTTTTCTTTACCATCTTTCTAAATTATAGAAAAATGTATAGACTTACACCACATATCCTTGAGAAGCTACTTTCCATCAACAAAACCTATTATGGAAGCACTACATACCTTTTCATATTTCTCCTTTAATGGCTTCATCTTATGTTTCACTCCATCCTTTCCTAGAGTGTAGGTATTTCTATACTTGTCTGTACACCATGTCTTTCAAAATGCCATGACCAAACTAGTAACATATGACATATATCCATGGGTATGATATCAAAAAGCACCTCATCCTGGTAGCTTCCAAGTGTGAAATTCACTAGGAATTTTTGATTGACCATGACCTTGTGGTCATCATGCACCTAACCAATATGGTATAGACATGGGTGTTTCTGCCTCTTGAGATTTAGCTTCATGACCATCCTTTTTGACACCATATTTTCAATGATCCCATTATCAATGGTCACATCATACCATTTATCTTCACATTTCCACCTTGTGTGAAACAAACTCCTCCTTTTATTAGGTTCATTCTCACCACTCAACAATAATATTCGTTTAATTATGAATTCTCCACATTCAACATCTTCACAATATGCATATTTGGCATCTCCATCAACATTCACTACTCTAACCTAGCCTTTACTTCTTCTCTCAATCCTTCCTTAGTGTTGGAAATATTCAACTTCTTTATGCCCTTCTTCTTCACAATGAAAGCCTCCTCTAGATCCATTCCCTCTTCCTCTTCCTCTCTAATCTCTATTATTAAAATCATGGAAGCAATTGGAGTTATTTTCCCCATAGTTTTGACTACTAGTGTTCACCTCATCATTGTTCTTTTGATAATTATTTTATCCTCCATAAGATAGTCTTTCAAATCTTCCACCACGACCTCTACCACTCTTTTCATTATCAAACTTTTTGGTAATATTTTCCTCAACTCTTAGGGAAACCTGGTATGCCTCTTTAATACTAGTCATTCGAACCACCCGCACCTCCTCCTAAATTTATTGGCCAAAACCTATTGAGATAATAGGCAACTTTTTCCTTACCATCTTCTATGTGGCTAGTTTTGATGATAATTGGGTAGAAATGTTTGGTATACTCCTCAATAGATATTCTCATTTTCTTCAACCTTTAAATTTTCTTTACTAGATAAAACTCATAATTCACGTGACTAAATTGTCACTTCAATTTAGTTGTAATTCAGTCACATCTTTGACTTTGTCCTTCCCTCTTCTATTTCCCTCCAACAAAATCTACTACCACCACATCTTTGCATGAGCCTTCAATTTGGACTTTAATTTTTTTACCCTATCTAGATCTTGAATATATTAATACTCAAAGTATTCCTCCAATTCATTTATCCAATCAATCAATTCCACTAGGTTAAGATTTCTCAAAAATATGGGAACCTAAAACTTAAGTCTTTATCCAATCTTTAAAATGGCATTAAAAATCCTATCTTATTTTGGGTTTAGAACTGTCTCTTCGTCAACATTTTCTTCTTCTCGTTCATCCTCAATTTCATGTCCTACATCAAGGTTTATTCCTCTATGCATTTGTTCTTTCAATGTTTGCATCTATCTCTTGAGGGATCTAAAACCCTTAGGCATAACACCTATGACTCTTCCACCATGTTTTTTTTGTGAAGAAATTTTTTCACTTCCACTCATACCTTAGTGTAGACCATCTCACAATTAGTGATATATCTACACACTCAACCCAAACCATGGTCTTGATACAAACTTCCCCCCAGTTAGTGATCTATTTGCACATCTGGGAACTCCCATATTAACACCACTTGATGAAGGGAAATCTCCTTAATACTACAAAAAACACTAGAAACATAGAACAATAGAAATTGAAAGAACAAAATATGGGATTCTTATAATCACCACAAATAAGGAATTAAAAAATTAAAATATGAAAAAACCATATGGGTGCCTTCCTTACAACTGTTTGCAAGATAGAGCTACAACTATCATGGAGAAGTTCCCTAGAGAACTTGTCGGGCCTTCCTAATATAAGCACTTTTACTACCTAAGAAGGTTATACACACTAATCCCCAACCCTTGAGGCTAAACAACCTCATATTATATTATTTAATTATGTTTTGTTACATAGGATTGACTGAAGATAATTTTTAAATTTTATTTTTGGATGGAACCACTTTTGCAGATTATAACAAGCAAACCATTGACCTAGTGGGCTATTATAAACACATTTTAGAATCCTCAACTAGTAGTCTATAGTGGGTGTTGTACGTTTAGTAGTGCTAATAGTGATATCAATTGGCTAGCAATCTATAATGGACCTGAAGTTTGGATATTGAAAATTTATACCAAAAAACTGTACCAATATATGTGATTTGAAAATAAAACTCATTTAGTGGGCTGATATGTCAATGATGAACCTCCATATATGAGATTGGAACATCTGAGCACATAATACCAACTTACTAAAACAAGAAAACTCCCATAAAAAAAAACCTTGTACATGAATAACCCTTATTATAAAATACAAAAAATTCAAAACTTGAAATAAAAATATTTTTGGGTGATGCTATATTTTTCTTACCCCTAGAATGCACCCACATCACCTAGACACTATTGAGGACCTACAAAACAAAATCAGGAAGTACTTGACTAAGAGAAAGAATCCAATGAAACATATCAGCTAGAGTCTAGAGGTTATTCAATATTTAGAGTATACTTGTTTGAAGGATTTATAGGTAGCATTATCTAACTTAATGACTAAAAAATGACTAGCTGATAAGATAGATAAGATAAGATAAATTTATTAATGTCCAACAGGAGACTAATGAGGGTCTAAGGGATTGAAAATAGATCAAAGGGAAAACACCGGCAAGGGGGAGCACCAAATAGTGTCTGCAAAAGGAATGTGAAAGAAAAAATAACAAGAGAACAAAGAAAAGGTTGAGCAACAACTAAGAACTCCTCATAGGCAAGAAGTAGTCCAGAATGGAAAGGGTTGCATTAGAGAAATCAAGTGCTCTAGAAGGTTGCCTCTAAGGTCTAAAGAGAGTAGTAGTAGTAGTAGTAGAGAGATGCTACTGAGTGCAGTCCCTACGGAGTCTCACAGATCTGGTGGGAATCAAGATAGTGTAGAGAGGTTGCTTCAATCCTTGGGCAAGAACTATAAGACTGAAAAAAGAGGTGATGAACTACATAGGGGTTAGTGTCAAGCAAAGATGGAGCTATATAGTTGTTGGAAATGTAGATGGAGTAACTCAGGGGGATGTGAATTAGTTACCACAAAAAAAAATCCATAGATCCCTTAGATGTCTAATAAATCTATTTACTATTGTCACTCAGTAAACATACATAATTTTTTATAACTCGGTAAATGCATTGTATGCCATACTTATTACTGATCCTTAAATAGTCACAATGATTAACATGCAAGCATAAAGGAAATAACATGAACACATGAGACACCAAATTTAACATGGAAACCCAATATGGGAAAAACCACCAAGTAACTAGCTACTAATTTTTACTCTTCTAAAGTGAGCCCTATTAGGAGCCAACCTAGTTAAAGGTTACAAAATACACTGTTAGGTGTGATCTTGTTTGAGGATTTAATCACCCTATAAGGAATGGTCTTGCAAAAGGTCTTTAGAATAATTCAATAGAACTATCACCTTGTTAGAGCATTTACAAATGGATGTTAAACCAACTTTGCTAAGAGCTTTTGGAATCATTGCTACATTGATAAGAAAGTAACAATGAAATGACCTAAATGAAATGCAACTAAATTTTTTTGATTACAAATCTCTGTTCTACTTCACACTAGATCCTTCTTGATCAAATATAACAGTGGTACTCCTCAAGGATATCTGACCATCCTTCAAATTTTCTCAAACTTTCCTCTTCAAACAATCAATACACTTGCATACTCACTCATACATTTTAGAATCTCAACTTGACCTTTCATATATACCATTTAGATTATCAAGTCAGATCATTTACAATTTACAATTATCAATAATCATTACCTCAGTCAGTTGGAATCAATACTTGAAACAATTAAAATTTATTTCTTAAATTAACAAAATCTTGAACATTAGTCGACCCTGCTCGGTAAACAGTAATCTTGAAATAATTTCTTGTTTTAACCAAGATAAGCTCAATCAACAATGCAAACCTACAAAAATCCTTTAGAAACCAAGTGAACTTGGTAAACACTAACTTCTGACCAACTTTCCTTCATTAACCATGAGAGCTCAATTAACACTACTTTTTGTCACAATATTCTTCGATGCCCGAGTGAGCTTGGTAGACATTGTCTACGCAGAGTAATCTCCAGGAATGCTTGGTAGACACAAAAATTGCCTTGCTGACCAACTAAACTTGCTAAGCATTGTTTGCCAATTGATATGACATTTGTGTAACATCGAAGACAACACACAATTAGAGAATTGTATCCAACAATCTACCTCATTGGCATTGATGGAAACACAACATGTCATAGCACAATGAAATTTGAAAACAAGTCTTTCTCTAACAACAAATTTTCTCCCTCTTAGATTTTATGCCACAAACTTCTCCAATGCAATAATCTCCATTTGTGAAGGAACTACACAGGTTCTTTTCCAAATAGTAAACTCTCCCTCTTTGACAACACATGCAAAAGACAACACATACTAAATGAGTATCAATGTACCTTGAGTACTGATTCATATGCAATGTTTCTTTGACTATGTTGCATCAACTGATAGATCTTCAACTTGGTTCTTGTTGATGCATCACTAAAAATTTATTTTAGTGAGCTTCAGATAGGGGAATGACCCCTAACTTACCTCTTAGATACTAGAATGCATCCTTAGGTAATGGCTTGGTGAATATTTCTACAATCTACTCTTTTGTATGGACATATTCCAATCTAATTTCCTTATCCTACACCAATTCTTTGACAAAGTGGAATTTTATGGCAATGTGTTTAGTTTTGGAATGCATCACTAGATTCTTTGATATGTTAATTGCACTTGTATTATCACAAAAAATAACAACTAGTTCTTTGATCTCAACCTTCATGCCTTCCAACAATTGTTTAAACCAAACAATATTAGAATAGTTCACTGCTGCTGCAACATACTCTGCTTCTATTGTAGATTGCGATGTGCAAGTTTTCTTTTTGCTTGTCCAAGATACCAACCTTTTTCCAAGAAAGAATGCTCCACCACTTGTACTCTTTCTTTCCTCAATGTTTCCTACCCAAGCAGCATGAGTAAGCACTTTTAAGTCTAGATTTCCTCCAAGTTTATACAACAAGCCATAATCTTTAGTTCCTTTCAAGTATCTCAAGATCCTTTTGATTGCCATCATGTGATTTTCTCTAGATTTTTCCAAGAATCTTGCCACTATACCAACTATAAGAGCAATATCAGGTCTTATATGAACTACATACTATAATTTTTCAATCATTGATCTATATAAGGTTTGATCCACCTCTTTTGAATTATCATCTTTGGTAAGCTTTAGTCTAGTACACATGGGGGTTTCAACTAGTTTTAAATCTTCCATACCAAAATTTTTGAGTATCTCCTTGATATACATAGACTGAGTGATATAGATACCATTCTTGCTCTGTAGAATTTGAAGATCAACAAAGAACTTAATCTCACCAAACATAGACATTTCAAATTCTTTGTTCATTTGCTTTGAAAATTCTTTGCATTGATCATCATTTCTTATAAATAAAGTATCATCCACAAATATTTTTGCCAAAACAATCTTGTTATCTGGCCCTTCCTTGATGTACAAACTACTATTATCATTAGTTCTCTAGCAACCAATATGAACAAGGTAGTTATGCAATCTCTCATACCATGATCTAGGGGCTTGTTTTAGACCATTTATAATGCTTTGTGTAATTTGCAAACCATGTCCATTTTTTCTAGATCAACAAAACCTTGAAGTTGTTCAATGTAAACTTCTTCATCAAAAATACCATTGAGAAATGCAAATTTAACATCCATCTGATATACCTTAAATCCTTTATATGTTTCATATGCAAGTAAGGTCTTGACACCTTCCAATCTTGCAACAAGAGCAAAAGTATCACCATAATTAATGCCTTCTTCTTGAGAATATCCTTTACACACCAATCTAGCTTTGTTTCCTGATAATTTATCATCTTCATTCAACTTATTCCTAAATACCCATTTTGTTCCAATCACATTTTTATCTTTAGGCCTAGGTACAAGAGTCCAGGTTTTTTCCTTTTCTATTTGCTCTATCTCTTCTTTCATAGCCTCAATCAAACTTTCATTTTCCAATGCATCTTTGACATTTCTAGGTTCAAAATCAGCAAGTAAACAAGTACCTTTTAGCTTACTTCTTGTCATAGTACCTTCTGATTTATCTCCAATAATCCGATCTAGTGCATGATGCCTCTTGACATACTTGGCCAACACAAGTTCCTTGCCTTTTGAACAAATTGCACTGTCATCCTCTTGAACTTTAGCTTTAGGTTTTTCTTGCTCAAACTTAATAGGCATTGGCTTGGTAGCATCAGAATGTAACTCAGGTCCTTGTGACTTAGTTTGAACTTCTTGCAACTCGGTGACTGATGAAGACCCGAGAGTAGAAGTTTCTTGATTAACAGATGTTTTTGGCAATGTATCAGGTTCAATGAAAAAAATCCTCCTGTAATCTTCTAGTTCCTCTCTGCTTTCTTCTTCAGTCCTTTCTGCAAAATCATCAACCTTTACATGTGCACTTTCTATGATTTTGTGAGTAGAAAAATTCAAACATATATATGCCTTACTCTTGCAAGAATATCCTAAAAATATACCTTCATCACCTTTCACATAAAATTTTCCTTTTCTAGATTTTTCCAAGATGTAACATTTACTCCCAAATACTTTCAGGTAACTTACATTGAGTTTATAGCCATACCATAACTCATAGGGGGTCTTGAATGAGTCCTTCTTCACCTGTACTCAGTTTAAGGTATGAACTACAATGTTGATAGCTTCCTTCCAATATTTGATAGCAATGTTGTTTTCAATCATTAGAGTATTTGGACAATCAATGATAGATCTATTCCTCCTTTCAACTATTCCATTTTGCTCAAGAGTTCCAAGGCCTGATACCTGTCTTTTGATTCCTCTTTTAATGCAAAAGTTATTGAATTCATTGGAGATGAATTCACCACCTCTATCTAATCTCAAGCATTTTAGTATTTTCCTTGTTTCTTTCTCTACTCTTGCCAAATACCATTTGAATTTCTCAAATGCTTTTGACTTTTCTTTTAGATACATAAAAATCATCATTCTAGAGTAGTCATCAACAAAAAGAAAGAAGAACTTTTGTCTAGTATAGCTCTCAATTCCAATAGGTCCACAAAAATCAATATGCACAATTTTCAAGATATCTTTAGACTAATAGTTTTTACTTTTAAATCTAGTCTTTGCCATTTTACCAATTTGACAATTCTTGCATAGACCAACATTAGGTTTCCTCAAACTAGGAATGAGTCTTACTTTCCTAAATTTGCTTATTTTCACCATGTTATCAAAATTTACATGATGTAACCTTTTGTGCCATAACCAAATTTCTTCAACTTGAGCAATAAAACATGATCACTCACCAAGATTGAGACAAAAAAAGTTACCTTTTGTTTGTTTTCCTGATCCAATCAATTTTCCTTTGTCATCCAATAGTCTTGCCTTCCCATGTATGAATTCCACCTTGAATCCAATATTGATTAGTTGTGCCATACTTAACAAATTATGTTTTAGTCCTTCAATCCAATAGGCATTATCACATACAAGTTCTTTGGTTAATGAGATTCAACCTCTTCCTTTTACGCAACAAGGTTCATTGTTTTCAAATCTTACACTACCACCATCATAGTGTTCAAAGTGTTCAAACTTTGTTTTATCACCAATCATATGATGTGAACATCCACTGTCTATGATCCATGTATCATTTTTGTTCACATGTGAAATAAGTGCCATCTTATCTTCTTCATCATTATCAGATTCATCTTTTACAACAATGTAAACTATTTCATCTTCACTGTTATCAGAATCCTTAGCCATGAAACATGTTTTCTTAGCTTTTTCCTTGAATGATTTGAAATCTTTCTTTCCATTGCACTTATGACCTTTCTTCCCATCCTTTCTTTGCTTGTTTGGGCACCTAGACACAATATGACCAATTCCTTCACATGAAAAATAGATTAGTGGAACTTTACCTTTGTATTTTCCTCTACCTCTAAAATATTTCCTTGCAAGTAGAGCTTCAACAACTTCAAGATCACTATTAGAAATTTCCTTTGATTCTTCTTGACTTTATAACTAAGTGTCCTTTATTTTCTTGCATTTTTCTTTAAGTGAAAGCTTGGCCTCAAATGCTGATTCAATATTCTTTGAAGATGGAACATAATTGTCATAATTATCTAGCTCAAAGGCTGTCAATCTTCCTATCAGGGTATCCAAAGTTATCTTATGATTTGTATCACACCTTCTTTCTTGAATTGTAGATACTCTAATTGCATAGATGGGAAGTAATGCTTTAAGAACTTTACTTACAACTATTTTTTCTTTGATCTCTCCTCTAGAAGCTTTGATTGCACTAACACTTGCTTTGATCCTTTCAACATATTTGGCAATGTTTTTATCCTCTCTCATTCTCATTTGATCAAATTGTCCTTTGATGATTTCTACTTTGGTTCTCCTTATGTTGTCATCACCACCATAGATATCTTTCAGCTTATTCCACATTTCAAAGGTAGTTTTGCAGTCCTTGATATCATCAAATTCTTCACAGCTTAGAGAAGATGCAATATCTATCATCATGATGTTATAAGTCTTTTTCTCAGCAATATTACCAACAGATAATGTATCAAAAGGACTTGTGTATTCTTCATCAAGGTATTTCAATCCTTAATCTCCAATTGAATTGAGATGAAGTCTCATGAGACCCTGTCGTGCTAAAAAGTTATCTTTGTTAAGCCTTGGAATTTCTTTCTTGTAAGAGATCCTAATCTTTAGCTTAGGTCTTTGAAACCTTTCCTGCAAGCACCAAAAGCTCTGAGACCAATTGTTGGAAATGTAGATGGAGTAATTAAGAGTGGGGGGTGGGGGGTGGGTGAATTAGTTACCACAAAAACAAATCCATAGATCCCTTAGATGTTTGATAAAACTATTTGCTACTATCACTTAGTAAATATACAGAATTTGATGTACCTCAGTAAATGTAGTGTATGTTATACTTATTACTAATCCTTAAACATTCATAGTGTTTAACATGCAAGCATAAAGGAAATGACATAAACACATGAGTCACCAGATTTAATGTGGAAATCCAATATGGTAAAAACCGTCAAGTAACTAGCTACTACTTTTCACTTTTCTAAAGTGAGCCTTGTTTGGAGCCAACTTGGTTAAAGGTTACAAAACACACTGTTAGGTGTGACCTTGTTAGAGGATTTAATCACCCTATAAGGAGTGGCCTTGCAAAATGTCTTTAGAAAAATTCAATAGAACTTTCACCTTGTTAAAGGATTTACAAATGGCTATTAAACCAACTTTGTGAAGAGATTTTGGAATCATTGCTACAATGATAAGAAAGTAACAATGAAATGACCTGAATGAGATGCAATTATATTTTTCTAATTATAGATCTCTATTCTAATTCACACTAGATCCTTCCTAATCAAATATAACTTTTCTACTCCTCAAGGATATTAGAAAATCCTTCAAATTTTCTCAAACTTTCCTCTTCAAACAATCAATACACTTGTATACTCGCTCATACATTTTAGAATCTCAACTTGACATTTCATATATACCATTTAGATGATCAAGTTAGCTCATTTACAATTTATGATTATTAATAATCATTACCTTAGGTTGCTGGAATCAATACTTGAAACAATTAAACTTTATTCCTCAAATTAACAAAATCCTTCATTAGCTGACCTTGCTTGGTAAATACTGATCCTGAAATGATTTCCTATGTTAACCAACAAAAGCTTGATTAACATTGTAAACCTACAAAAATCCTTTGGAAACTAAGTGAACTCGATAAACACTAACTTCTTACCAACTTTGCTTCATTAAATATGAGAGCTCGGTTAACACTACTTTTTGTCAAAATTTCCTTCGATGCCCGAGTGAGCTTGGTAGAGACTGTCTACATAGAGTAATCTCTAAGAATACTCAATAGACATAGAAAATTTCCTTGTTGACCAACTAAGCTTAGTAAGTACTATTTTCTAACATATATGACATTTGTGTAACATCAAAGACAACACATAGTTAAATAATTGTATCCAACATATAGTGTGCTCATGAAGCTACATGGTCTCCTAAAGGTAGAGTGCAAGACAATGCTAGTCAATATATCTAAAAAATGAGGGGCACTCTCTAAAGAAACACTAGAATCTCCCCCAATTCTCATAGTAAATGTGACAAAAAAATGTAAAGTGATACTCAGTCTCTATCTCCTTAAGGTGACAAAGCTGATAGATCTTGTCCTCCCTATCAATCTAGTCATTAGTCTGAATACGTACTTGGTGAGATCCCACTCTAAAATATCTGAAGGAGATGTGAAGAGCATGAGTCCAATGATGAGTGAGGTACCAAGGGCATAAGATGATCCCATCCTAGATATCAAGGAAGTGCTCAACATAGAAAGCCATACAGGGATAGAGCCCACCTAGGGGATTCCTCTAGGTTGTGAGAACATATTGTCAATAGATGTCAAAGATAACATGCTTTTTCAACTCCCATTGTGGTGGAAGAAGGTAGGATGGAGAATCTAGAGAAAACTAAAAGTGTGGAAGATGATCCATACTAATACTAATCAATTCCAAGAGGGAAGAGACTTGGGTGTACCAGCAATGAGATCTGTGACTAGAGTCTAAACCTACAACCTCCTTAGAGGAATAGTAAGCCAAGTAGGAATATCTATGATGACTATTGAGGGAATTAGTAAATATTTAGACCTAGTGAAGAAGCCAAACTAAATCAAGTATGGTCCCCAATTCGAAAGGGTGAGCACCAAAATCTACCAAAATGATGTTGTGTGGTGTGGATTGGTGATATCTGATAATGCACTAAAGGAAAAGAGTTTGGCTTCTCTCAAAAGAGGCTTAGTTAGACTCCAAGAGAGAGGGGGCCTAGATAGTAGAGCCATAGAGGATAGTTAGCTTAATTAGGGAGTCAAGAAGGGACATCTTAGTCATGGTGCCTTGGAAGTTGAGTTGAAAGCACTATCACTCAACAATAGTGAGTGAGCCAAGCCCCTTGTTGACTCGGGTCTGCATGGATGGTCTCAAGCTGAATTAAGGTCTAGAAAAAATTAAACCCCAAGAAGGTATACAAAGATGAAATCTCAATATTAGTACCCTAGAAGTAAAAGTGGAGGTGTGATGTCTTCAAACAATTGAAGACCGTGACCCGAGTCTTGCCTAGATTTACAACAAGCTCACATGAGTTGTAGAAATAGACCAAGCCATTAGGGAGTTGTTGAAGATCATCAGGGAAATATGCTAGGAGAATCACATCATGAATGAATAGGAGAATAGAGATCAACACCTAATATAAGTAATAATCATTGTTAGGGAGCCAACATTCACGGAGAAATGACTCAAGCTTTTTGTAGATGCCAAAGAGAGTGGGGGAGAGAGGGCAACCTTGTTTCAGCCTAATAGTGCTCTGAGTAGGGTTAGAAAAGACCCGTAGAGTCATGAATCTACCAATAATGCACTCATATAACCTCATAATAGCTATAAGGAGAATCTTTGACATCCCAATGTCCCTAAGATGTTGAAAGATAGCTTCCTAAGGAATAGAGTCGAAGGTTTTGTGAAAGTCAACAAAATAACAATAGAGTTTTGCCAAGTGATGGTGAGCCTCCTCAATGATGGCCCTTAAGGTCAAAATGTGATTAGTGGTATAAAAATCTATATGAAGCCCAAACTAACCCCTAGTAGGACAATGCCACTGATCAAGCTCTCTGGACAATACCATTCAACACAATCGCATAAAGTTTGGTGAAGGTATGCCCAACAATGATGGTCCTATGGTTCTCAAAGTTGGATGCCAGCCCATATTTATGGATTAGATAGATAATATGTCATGAAAAAGAGATGGGGAAGCTATCACAAACCACATGATTAAAGAGCATTATAGGAAAGGGGCCCAAGATAGAGATACCCAACTTAAAAAATTCAGCTTGGAATCCTTCCTCATCTAGTGTTCTACTACTATTCATAACTCTAACTACCTCACTAATGTGGGAGAAGGAGAAGAGGTGAAAATAGGTGGGGGGAGGATGAGATGAAGAGGGGGTTGGCTAGGAATATCATAAAGCGTGGAGGTGTGGTAGGAAAGGGAGTGAAGGTCCAAAGTGGAGGGAGAGGGGGTGGTGAGGAAACATGGTGCACCAAAAGAGCTTTGGAGACTAGAAGAATGTGGCATAAAGGAATCTACACTCCAATAAAGTGAACTTTCATTTCTTGTGGCCAATCAAGTGATAGTAATTGAGCCTCAACTAAAAGGAAGAGGAGGGATAAGTGAGTGGAGTAGAGTGAAGCATGTGGTGAAAGGATTTGTAATCCTCATTGAACCACTAGCTCATGGGGCAAGATCTACTATGGGGTGAGTGGAAATTGAGAAGGTGCAATAGGGAATGGAGAGAAGGGTAGACTCCCACAAGCTGGATGCAAGTGAGTGCCACATGGAGGTGAGATCCCTAGAGTAGAAAAAGGGATCCTAGGGGAGAAGTCATCAGAGTTGATGAATGAAGAGCTCCACGTTGCTATTTGTGAAGAAAAAAGAAGTGTGAGCATGGGGAAGGGGAGAAGGGGGAGGCTTCTAGAAGAAGGGAGGAAAGAAGAAGTGGATGAGCAAGGGAGTAAAAGTGTTAGGGGTCCTTAAAGGGTGATGCTAAGGAGGACATGGTTGGCAAGAGGAAGGCAAGAGATGGTAAATTAGAAAATGAGAGGGATGAAGGAGGAAGTAGATAGAACATAGTCCACAATGCTAGCACCACCACCATGTGCCCAACAAGTGAAGAACCTAGAGTTGGAAAAGTGAGAGTGCCCATTCAATATCACTTATTCTGACAACTCACAAAGGTATAGCAAATTACAACCATACAGAGTGAAGGATCCATTACAATCCTCAAAGAGCTGGTGTAGACCCACAAAACCTTGATCAAAGGTAGTTGTACACATAGGATTAGACATACAATGATGGAGGAGCGGGTTTAGGTCTTTGGTTTGTGCATTAAAGTCTCCCAAAATGATGATGTCCCCCATGGTAGAGAGTCTAGTAATGTGTTCAAGGAGGTCCTCATAGGGGTCCCCACCCTCAATGCTGTGAACTCCATAGTACAAAGATGCTAGCAAGAAGTAGAAAAAAATGATATAGGTATCTCTATAGAGTGAAATCCAATGATCAACATGAATCTGCATGAACCTAGCTTAGCTATTGGAGTGAACGAAAGAAATGGTATTGAAAAGGTGGTCCTAAATAAGACAAACAACCCCACTAGAACCTTTGACCCCACTAGAGAACTTGACCTCATCTCTAAAAGAGGAGAGCCACTAATAGCTAGTAATACTAGGAAGAGGATGCATGGGCCTCTCACATATCTTTATAAAAAAGGAAGGTCAGTAGAACCAATAGTGTAGTTAAGTAAGCTAGGCAAAGACCAGAGGATACCATTACCATTCTAGTAGTTGAGACACAAAGAGGTTATGCTCAAATGCCACTGAGCATGTCATTTTCCCTTAGAGGCTGCCCTTAAGACCTAGCCTATAAGAAAGGTGTCATGGATTTCTACTTTAAGATTTTTCATGACTACATATTTACCCTCTTGTTAGACAGCCATAATGAGGGCATGAGCTTGCTTGAGTTCTACCTCCTATGATTGGGAGAGGTCCTTATCTAGGTAGATATTATGGGAAAGTGAGAATAAATTTCTCTTTCCCCTAAGAGATCACAACCTTTCATAGAGGGAGAGGAATTGATGAAGAGAGTGCTATCTAGGCCTAACCAACACTTGTCAAGTGTGATGTCTAAAATGTCTAGTTGATTTGTGAGGAAAGAGTATCTGATAGTTGAGGGATCATCAATGGAGGAGATACCATAGATCTATAGGTTTAGTTCATGGGTCATCCTAACCTACTCATCATCCATCTTCCCTCATATTAACTTCTCAACACCTGACATAGAGTTGCATAAAGAAGCCCAAGAATTCACCTCCAATTTAGTCTCTATTAATAGTGAAGAATACCTATCCACAATCTCTAATTGTTTCTCTTTGATAGTGTCTAACTCCCTAAGATGCATGGTAGTAGAGTCTAGAGTAGCCTTGAGGCTTGTAGTTTCAATGGTTAGAGAGTGCATAGTATCATGTAGAGTATGGTTCTTGGATTCCAACAAAGCCAATCATTTGATGAGTTAAATATTGAGTGAGGTTGATTAAGAAACAACACTTTCTCGAATAATATTAGTGGACTCAACTATAATCAAGAAATCAATGAGCTACTAGAGTGTAATTGGATCATATATGGGTGCCATGGCTCATTGTTGAGCTATTGTTATGCACGATGCTAAGAGGCAAGAATTCTTTCAAACTCCTCCATTGAAAAGTTGATCTTGTCATCAATTCCAAGGTTTCAAGTGATCTTGTAACCTACTGGAATCCATTTAGTTGAATATGAATGTTTTGGTTCATGATGATGCCTTTTCTAGTTTGAGTGATCTCAGATAAGATGTAGAACTTGCTCACTACTTCAAAAAAAATGCAAAAGAACTATGCTTTTGTATTTATTTTTGTTTTATATAAATGTAATCTAATAATGCAGCTAGCGTGAATTCATATTTTAACAATTTTTTAGTAAAGAAAATAAAAATAACTTTAAATAAAATAATGTGAAAATAAAATCCTAATAGACATAAGCTACAAAAACAACATGCCTGCGAGTTAAGCTTTTGAAGAAATCGGTGGATAACCAATGAAAGTAGGAGCAGGACTTCCTCGATTCCACTAATGCAATTGTCAATGGGAAATGTAGTAACCATATGATTTTTCACTCTTCATCAAATCAAAAGGCCATGGAAAGTGTGCTCTTGTGATACAAAAAATTATCCAAGCACAATTTGGCGATTTCTTCTCGAGCTAGATACATCAACGGAATTTGTCAAACCATAGCAAACACTAGAATAAAAAAAATCACATAACCATAAAAAATACAATAAAAATTTGGGTCATTCAAAATTCTATGAACATACATTCACAAAAATATGACAAATTTAGGAAAGAATTTACTACACTCCAAATGTGAGCAACAAAAGTATAATATTATTGCAAAATAATGATGACCTTGATTACATATTACAATCATGTATTTATAAGAACTCATCTCCTCAAATTGTATTGAGAGTGAGAGATATTATCATGCAATAATATGCTTTTAATTTAATAGAAAAAACTAATTATATACAAACTGACATTCTAACTAGTGCTTAGTAGGACTTCATCCCGTTTTATATTCATTAATTGGATGCATGAGACTTCACATGTCATAAAACAAAGAAATTGAGAGAAAAAAAGAAGAAGAAAGCCTTTAGTCAAAGTATAAGTGTCTGGAAGTGTCAAAAATAGAAGCTCAACCTTCATTGGGCATCAGTTGGAGATAAACTATTGTCAAAATGTGTTTTCAATGCATGGAAAGTTCTAATTTTGGAACTAGTAGTTAACTATCGGCACACCTCTGGAGAAGCACACCTTAGAAGGAAGTGCATCATCACACTTGTTCTCCTCTAACTTCTTCAAAATTCTTCAAACACTTTGTGACAAAATTACACCAGAACACCTAGCATAGCAACGCACCAATACACTGTCGCACCTCAAAGGTCCAAAATTTCAAAATTTCACTAAGTGTCAAAATTGAAATTTCGGCTTCTGGGTTTTGTCCCTCCTCATATGAGAGCTATGTCTAGATGGTTTCCCTCGATTTTCTCAATAATTTTAGTTATCTTTTCTAGTTCTAGTAAACCTAAATCATTATATTTATCTTTAACCTTTTGTTAGTAATTATCTACCTCTATACGAGTCTCAGCAAAATCTTCAAGTTTAGTATCTAACTCTAACAAGGATTCTTCTATTCTGAATGCCTACCAGATGTGATCATCATTAGATACCTCATAAAAAATCTTATAAACTTCTAGACCACTACCTCAACTGGTATCAATTTCTCCCTTGCATCATCTTTGAATATGTCTAGACATGCATCACTGTAATGTTTCTCTGCCTCCAAAACTTTCTCTCAGGCTTGGTCCTTGAGATGGTGGATCTCCACATGTAATTATTCCATTACTTTATTACTATCTACTATCTTTTCTATCCAATCATCAATTAAATCAAGCTCTTTAGTAGTATAGACATCAATGAGTGTTCTATACCATTGCCCCTTTATGGCCTGCAGTACCTGTAAATCTTTTCCCATGCATGCACCCCATCCATAATACTGAGATCCTATTTCAAAATTGCTACCATTTTATCCACATTTTCTTGCATGGCATGAAGTAGTTTCAAATTTCCCTGGATAATTAGAACACCATTTTCCTCAAAACTTTCATACCATTACTGACAGACATTTAAAAATGGATCCAATTGTACTCCTCCCCTATCTCTTCTTCAAAGTGCAGCATTTAGAGTCTCCTTAGGGTGTTTAGGATCCAAGGGACCAACAACTTTGGATAAATATCCTTTTAGGATTTCATTTTTCCTTCTAAGTGTTATTAATTCTACCACTTCTTGATCCAAACTCCTAAATACCTCCTTCATTCATATTGTGACCATCAACTTGGCTATATCCAATGTAGGCTTCCCAAGCATGACCTCTTTGATTTGATAATCATGTGGAGTCGAATACTCTATGTCTACATCAAGAGGAGGCAGAGCCACTTGTGTAGAGAAATCTTTATTCCAATCATTGTTAATGAAAGTTATCACTTTGGTATCATAAAGATATTCAAATGTCCTTCTGCTGGCAAACCCATAACCCTACTCAAAGGTGTGATTGAGTACCCAATGTCTTCTTTCATATATCCTCTGGTAATGTCAACTTTACCAACCTTCTTTCCCACATGAGTCTTCTCTATAATGTAAGATGACTGAATAATCTCTGAGGCTTCCTCAATAAGCTCTTGGTACCACCTTTCTACTTGTTCATAGGCAATCTTAATGAATTGAATTCTATGTGAAAGACAGAATACCCTCTCAATGTTATTGGGTTGGAGATCAAGGAAAATTTCCCCAGTAATACTGTTCACAACTCTCTCCTCAAAAAAAAAGTATTCCGCAAGTGTCATTATAAGTTCTAAAGATTGTATCAACATTGGGTGCAAAGTTGTATTTACTATCCCTAATCGGATCAATGTAGAGACCATAGTAGACCTCTCGGCGAGTTTTTTACAAATCCTTAGGAATTCCCCCAAATCAGTATGCCCCAAGTTTGTATCCTTGATTTCTGAGTAGTCACCTTGAAACCTAGACTTTATTGGAATGCCTTGAAATTTGACAATCACTAGTTTCAGTGCCATTTTCTCACCCATAGAAGCTAAAGAAGATGCCATTATATCTGCATAAATGGATGTTCATTAGTTCATGATTGGAGAAAAATTAATTAATTAAGACCTAAAACTAACACAAAGAAAGCCTAGAAAATTAGACACTCTGAAACACTAGAAAACCCCTTTAAACCCTAGACTGCAAAAAAATGCGTCACACATGGCGCATCCAATTGGTGTTCCAGGTGCGCCTATTTTTTGAAAACAAAACTAATAACATAGTGCACATTAGTGTACCTTATAGAGTGCGCTAATGTGCACCACATCTTATTCTGAGTTTTTTCATTTTTTTGTTTGAGAACTAGTTGTGCATTAGCACACCTAATTGTATGTGCAATTTTTAAGTTTTAATTTTTGTGTTAAGTTTTTATATGCCTTGGGGGTGTAGAGTAGTGCACCAAGTTGAGTGCACTACTGCACACTCACTACTTAAGGGTCTTTGTTGGCTTGCATAGGTTTGCAGGCCTTTAGGAGTCACAGAGAAATGCAAATATTGCACCTAAATAGGAGCGGTGTTGCGGTTTGAAGTAGGTGTGAGGGAGAAAATAGTAATTGGAAATGCAAAAAATGGAGAAAACCAAGGTGAGGAGCTTAAGGGGGGTGTGGGTTATATAGATCTACCTCCTGGAAAAACTATAGAGCTCCTCAATTTGCATGGCTATGTAGCTGCAAAGGCATGCCATAAATTTTTTCCCACTTTTGGTGCATCAATGCACCTATGTAGGTGTGCTAGTGTGCCTTTTACTTTGCAACAAAGGCCTCCAATGTTTAAAATATCTAATTTCTAAATGGACAAGTTCATGGGTGAGACTCAAACTCAAATTAGGTTACTAGGGAAAACCCCAAATGGCTCTAATCCTAGATTAGGAGTCCAAAAAGCCCAGAAACAAAGTAGGGGATCCCCATTTATGCTAAGAAATGGGGTGTACATTGTAGAACTACAAAAAATTGCCCCAAAAAAAGGAAGAAATGAAAAAGGCATTTCTTCATCAGCAAAAATTCCTTCGACATGTGTCAAATGCCAACTAAATCCTAAATTTTACAAGCACATGTCAAGTTACTTTGTAGTGAAAATTTCAAGATTTAAGATGTCCAAGCTTACTGTGTGCTCCATGTATTCATTTCCTTTGACATCTCAAGATGTGGTCTACCTAAATCTTCTAACAACTTGGAAACAATATTCCACCACTCTTGGCACATCCATTAGGAATCTCTATTAAGGTCATTTGTCGATCTTTTTCTTGACCAAATGAGAGAATCAGTTCATGAGTTTTTATCGGGGCATTACTTTATTTTAAAAAAAATTTAGCAATCTTTGAATAATTGTTCCATGTAGTTCATAATGTCACCATTTGATTCTTGGATGAAGTAATGTTTTGATACTAGATAGCTCATTTTGTATCTATTTATCAGATTACCCCTTTTAGATCTTTTAGAATCCTTCAGTCTTAACACCATTCTTTTTCTTTTCTTTTCTTTTCTTTTTCTTTTTTTTTTTGTATCTTGACTACACTTAGATTATGTCTCCAAGACATTAGTATCATTTCTTGGATTCAATCTTCTATGAATATCCCTTGCATTCCTCTTTAGAACTTTTAGAAACTCTCATGCCAAACAATGATCTTAGCAATTCCTTTGAGAAGATCCTTCTATTTGCACTAATTGGGATTTGGATCATCCCTTGTTGTCCTCAACCTTAATTTGATGACACCTAAGACAATCAATGTTTTAAATTTATAAAGTGTCGAGAACTTGTTTGTTTAGAATCCTAAATTCAAGACATTAGTTCCTTAGTTGGCATAAGACACACAATCGTAAAAATGTTTTGACAAGGAAATACCTCTTCCTAAAATAAGAACCAAAAGATTAGTTAGTAAGATATGTCAAGATAAAATCTTGAGTGCAGCTACCCCTTGGACTGACACAACTTTGAAAGTAAACATACAATTGAAAGCAACCACATAATTAAAAGCAAACACACTTGCAGAAAATAAACACACTTGTAAAAATGAAATGTAACTTTAAAAAAACAAAAAAAATTTTAAAAAAAAAATTAATTTCTTTAATTTTTTTGTTTTGTTTTGTTTTATTTTTAGGTCTTCTAGGCTTTAAAATAATGTTTCAAAAATTTCCCATTGACTAGCAACAAAACTAATTCCCCTTGTAAGGAATTGAGCCTAAAAGTATTTTCTTTGAGAATTTCCACAGACTGATAAGTACCAATCCATAAGCGATGAAACTTGGTGTGGCTGCGTAACTTTTCTCCCACCTTATCACAAAGTAGAACAAGGTTAGAAATCTTGAAGGATTTTTTCATGGCCCTCTTGTTGAACCATCTCTGCATGAAAGCTTGATGTTTTGCCATGTGCTCCAATGCACCTATCCATTTCTCATCCATCTCTAAAAGATTCGTCAATCTAAGATGTACTTTGTCAACATCTTTAGCATACCCACTCATGAATTTCAAAAAAGAAATCCTAAGATTAAGAGGGAATACTAGTTCTTTTCTATAAACAAGAAAATATGGAGAAGTCCCCAAGGTGTTCTTGACCCTCACTCGATGTATCCATAGAGCATATTTGAGTTGTGTATGCCAATCTTTAGGGTTCTCCTTCAATAACTGTCTTATTACTGTGATCAAGTTTTTGTTTGTAGATTTAGCTACCCCATTTCCTTATGGGTAATAATTTGATGAGAACTTGATAAAAAATTGATTTTCAAATGCCCACTAAGTTAAGAATATTGATGCAAAAATTGATTTGTTATCACACACTAGGGAGAATGACATTCTGAATCTAGTAATAATGTGTTCCTCCAACAAATCTATTAGAACCTTAGCAGTGCAATTTTTGAAAGTTTCTGCTTCTATCTATCATGTACAATAATCTATGGCTATGAGAATATAAGTATGTCCAATAGATGATGGTGGATTGACTGGACCAATGAATTCTAGCCCCCACATTGCGAAGGGGTGTACCTTGTAGACTAGTTGTAAGGGAATTTGTGGGTGCCTTTCTCTATTAGCACTAGTTTGACAAATATGACCAGAATGCACATGCTCAAAAGTTTCCTTGAATATCATGGACCAAAAATAACCTAATCTTAAAATTATATAATTAGTTTCTTTTTCCAAACCATGCCCTGTACCATGCCCTATACCATACTTATCATGAAATTGTTCTAGAACTTCATTTTCTTCCTCATGTCCTAAGCACTTCAAATAGATCCCTTCATAATTTCTCTTATACAACTTTTTCTCATGCAACATATAGGACTTGCACTTCATTTTGAGTCCCCTACGTTATGAAATATTCATCCAACTGAGACACTAGTTCTATAGAAGATAGTAAACAATATCTTGGTACCATACATCTGTCACTATGCCTTGACCAATACCAACTTGGGATACTATCATTTTCTTCTAGTCTTCTATATCTATTTCATTCTCAAACTTAAATTTCTTTTCATTGCCAATTTGGTTATTAGCTATCATTCTTGATAATCCTTGACCCCTAACTAACCTCATGGGTTGGATCTCTACATCAAATTCTTGCAATATTGTCATCTATTTACCTCGTCTTTCACCAAGTTCATTTTGCATCAATAATCTCCTTATTGTCAGATCTGGTACAATAACATACACCTTACTCCTTAGTGTGTAATGAAGAAAATTCTTTACTGCTATAATCAAGGTAAAAGATTGTTTATCGAGGTTGGAATTGTTCAACTTGGCATTTCTTAGAGGGGAGCTCATAAAAGCAATGGTTCTTTCATCTTCCTTCTCCTTGTTCTAGGTTAGGATCCCAATGCATGAATGTTCTGAAGTGAAGGAATATATCTTAAAGGGAAGCTTGTAATTAGGACTTACCAATACTAGAGTTCTAGAAATGGTTACTTTGTTATCTTTGAATGATTTCTTTACCTCTGGAACCCATTCCATTTTAGCCCCCTTTTTGAGTAAATCATTAAGGGGACACACTATCTCTGTAAATCCACTTATGAATTTTTGAACAAAAATTAACTTTCTAAAGAAAGACTTGATTTCTTTCCAACTTTTAGGAGGTGATAACTTCAAAATGGCTTCAACTCTATTAGGATCAATGGAGATGCTAGCTTTAGAAATGACATGACCTAGGAGCTTTCCCTTAGTGACCCCAAATAAACATTTCTTGTGATTGAGAGTTATGCTATATTTGTGACATCTATTGAATACCTATCTTAGATTGAAAATATGAGTACTTTGATCTTTTGAATATATAGTCAAGTCATCCATACAAATAACTATACATTTATTAATCAATCCCTTAAAAGTTTCATCCATGGCTCACTAGAATGTAGCTCCTACATTAATCAATCCAAATGACATTCTCCAATAGGAAAAGGTTCCTCGTTTGTTCGTAAAAGCCATCTTTATCCTATCTTCTTCTTCTACCATTACCTAATTAAATCTGAATATCCATCCAAGAAAGACCTCATCTAGTGAGGGTAATGGGTAGTTTCCTTTTGAAATGCCAGGTTCAAGTTATAAAAATCTATGCAAAGTCGAATATCCCTAGCCTTCTTTTGTTTCAAAATTAAATTAGCCACCCACTTAGAGTCAAGCATGGGGAAAATAAACTTAGCATCCAAAAACTTCTTGACTTCCTTCATTATCAAAGGTTCAAGGATAGGATTGACAGGTCTTTCCCTTTGTCGGAATGGTTTGGTGTTAGGTTTGAGTGGAATATCATGTGCAATAATCTGAGGATCATATGACTTCAGTTCTTCATAGCTCCAAGAAATGACATCCTTATGCTCTGTAAGAAATTTGAACATGTCTTCCCTTTCTTGTGGATTACATTCTTTCCCAATCCTTACCATTTTAGGATCATCGTCCATACCTAAATTGTATGAATTGCATTCCTCAATCCCTTTCTCTTCAGTGGTCCTTTTATTAAATGCTGATTCATCATGATAAAAAATGTGCCCCAACTCAATCATCCCCTTAGGAATAGTATTAGTTTTCAAATTTAGGATTCCATCTTCATCTTGAATCTCATTATCCTCAAGTGTATCATTTGGAGAGTCATCAATTTCTTGTCCCTTAAAGTGGTTGTTGCATATTATAAATTCAAGAACATGTTGATCATCCTAAAAACTTGAAAGTTTGTGATATTGTTGGGAATAGATGGACCACAAACCAATTCGACTAAAAATCATTTCAATTTTTCTCTTTTGACTACTTGTAATACACTTGCTGAAATAATGAGGGCATCTGCTACCAAGTTCTTCCTTCTTGGAATAGACTTTATGTTCAAAGCCTCAAAATCATCTAGTAGATCCCATACCCTTTTCCTATAAGCAAGAAACCTCTTATCACTACAGGAATATAATGGTTTCACTTGTCAAATAACCAATTGAGAATCTCCTTTAACTATGATAGTTGTAACTCCTTTCTTGGGTGCAAAAAGAAGTCCTCAAATAAACTCTTTGCATTCTAAAACATTTTTATTACATCTAAATTGCAATCGATATGTTGTGTAGAAAGACTAACCTTTTGGACTAATCAACTCAATACTTGCATTGGCTCCTAATTTGCATTTGGAACCATCAAAGAAAAGTGTCCAAATTGGGCTTTCCTTGGGTTTTCTTACCTTATGCTTATTTGTACTTGGTTTTTCCTTTACCTAAGCTTGGAAGGATTGTCTCTTGGGTACCCATTGTAGTCTTTTATGGGATGGGCTTACTAATTTACCATTGTCATTCTTTGAAACTTGGAGCATATGTTTTTCCCATTTGTCTTGAATTTCACCTATCAATTCTTTGACTTCATCCACTCTAGGTTTAGGATGGATGACTATGGATGTCCATCCTTGGCCTTTTATGTACCATCTTCTTCTTTGTACTTTGATCATTCTGGGTGGAGGAGAAGACAACCCCCACCATCTGAAGAAGTATCACTGTATGATGCATTTAGATCTTTGGTTTCCTCTTCAATATTTTCAATAGTGTTAGACATTTTTGTAAGACTTTGTTTTTCTATGGGTTCATCTTTTGGATCATTGACTTTCTCTACTCCTATAATTTGTATTAACACTTTAGCAACTACTTCTTGACATGATGAACATTCAAACTTAGAATGACTAACTTTAGGCAATCAAAAAAATCCTAGAAGGAGGAGGATATTGGGGTCAACTTTTCTTCCTAGACACTATAAATTAGCCATCATATGGTCTATGAATTGTGTTATGACCTCATATTTTAGTGTTGAAATCATGGAGTCCATATCTTGATCATTTGATATTTTGACCACAGCTGTATCAAAAACCATTACTTTGTAGGAGCCCAAGTCTGTTTGTAAGAAGTCTATCTCATTAGGAGAATTATATTTAGTATTCATCTTTTTTAACTTTGGCTTTGCATCTATTTTGATCTGAGTGTTCAAACCTTTCCATGGTAGCCAAAGCTGAGTGAAATCTATGGAAAACCATCTCCTTAGACACTTCATCCATTCTCTACTTAGGAGTAATCCATATGTTTCTAGAATATCAACCACATGTATATCAATGACATCTTGAATCTGTGGATCGACTGCTAACTATATCTGAACATCTTTTAATACACAAATGAGTTTCACTTCTGTCATGTCCAACTATATCACTATTTAGTTAGTAGGTTGAGGGTTGACTCCTAACTTTTGCACTATGGACAATGGCATGACATTACATGAAGCTCCTAAATCAATAAGGAAATTGTGAAGATTCTTTCCTTATCTTTTGATGTTGAGCAAAAATGGGGGCACCTCAACCTTGTCTTTAAACATAGTGGGCAATGCCTCGGCAACATTAACTTGTTGGGATACCATCTTTTGAGAGATAGTATTCATATTGTGGGAGATGTTTGTATGATCCAGAGTCTTCATGAGCACTTCTCATTGTTGTGGATAACTTTGCAACATGTCAAACATGGACATGTTGGTGTTTTTTTGCTTCAAGCCTTCTATGGAACTATACCTTTAAGTAGACCAAGCAAGGTTTTTCAATATTGTTGGTATATTTCTTTGGTTCTGATTTTTTTGTCCTCCATATAGTGGTTTGACTGGTACCAGATTGTTACTTGCTCTTGGATCAAGAGGACTTGGTTGTAGTGCTAGGGGAATTCCATCTTTTAGAGGTTCCTTTCTACTTCTCAAGTTGTACATATTATGATTGTCAATGCAAAAAGAAAACATCTCTTCATGTTGAAGGTCAAGTTTTTGGCTAAATGGGAATGAGAATTCTTCATTGATTGGTTGTTCTACCTATGTACTTTCTGTAGAATCATAGCATTTAAATAGCATGGCATTAATTTGCATAGGAGGAGAATTTTTGTTTACTTGCAAATTTTGAGTCATTTCTTAATTTCCATCATAGTATGAACCATCGTTGTTAGATGCATTTTGACCATTATCATATTGATTGATATATGTATACTTAACATTATTGTTGTTATTGTCTGTGGGGATGCTTCCATTAATCAGATGAGTGTTCCATTATTGGTTTTTCCTTTGGAAGCCATTATTATAGTTAGGAGGATTGAATTTGTTCCCTCCATTATTGTTTCCTATATTGTTGTTTCTACTGTTGTTGTTCCCAATAAAGTTCTTGTTGGTCTGATTTTTCACATTACAAAAATTCTAAAAAATTTAGTGAAAAATTATTTGAGTCTTTAAATATTGTAGATTAGGGTTTTGTTCCTTGTATTTTTCAAACCCTTAGATTGCCCTAGTTTTGGAAAACCCTCAAAGTATTTTAAGAAAAAATGTTTTAATGGTATATCTTTACACCTAAGGAAGGGGTTGTACAAGCATGAGTTCATTTTAATTTTGTTTAAACCTTACGTGGTTGTGCTTGGCTTGAAAATTAATTAATCATTTTATTAGGAAATACCTCTGATAACACAAATTTTTTATAATCATTGATCTTGTTCAGATCAACAGGTATCACATGCCCACAATTTCAAGATGCAAGGTTTTTAAATAATGTGGGCATGCAACTTGGTGACACATAGCCCTTTTCTAAATTCTAGTTAACCGTAAAAGGAGTCATAAGTTGTCAAAAAAATTTGTAGGTTTGTCAGTACTTTTGTGCATGTTCTAGATTTCTCGCGATATCATTGGTTGAGTCACGAACAGAGATATGCCTTTATCACCAAGAAGTGTCAACCATTGATTTCATTTGAATCAAGGGCTCACAGTTTCCCACAAGAAGGATATGCTCGTCAGATAAATAATGTGGGGAAGAAAAAATTGGACAAGTGGCAAGGTTTGACAAGATGGGCCCACCATTCTCAAGGATGGATTTCTTTCTTGGCAAGTGTCAGACAGGTTGGAATGGTTGGAGATTTTTATTCATCACTTTGGCCAACATGGTGATAACGATACCTAATTATATAATCGTTGATTTGTCAAGGATCAAAGGCCAGTGCATGCCCATAATTTGAAGCTGAACAAGAGATAACTAATGCAGGCAAGCAATTTTTTGATTTGTGGCAAGGTGGGGTCAGATAGTTTTAATTGTATGCTACAGTGTGCCACACTATAAAATGTTTGCTAACATGTACTGCCAGATGTGCCATTGAAGAAGTTTGATTACCGAATGGAAGTGAAGTCTTATTAGTGCCCTGCCTTATAGATTGATAGCCTATCCAAATAAAGAACTCACTATGAGAGTGTTGGTTGTTGACATAACATCTCAAATGGCATGTTATTATCTAGGAAATGGAGTGCTGCCATGGGAGGAAGTTTACAATGTGACCTATCATTTGGTACTTTTAATATTGATGGAAATTTTGTAAAGATCAATAGAGAACTAAAAAGCATATATATGATAGTGGAGGAAGTTGAGGATGATATGACAAATTTTGTGGATACAAATGTTAATGGATTTAGAGCTGAGGTCCTAACTCTGAAGAAAAGAAAGCAAAAATCTTAGATAAAAATGGAAGTTGATACAAAGTTAGATAAATGTGACTTATGGGCCATGTTCTTTGATGGTGCTTATTGCAAAGATGGAGCAGGTGCAACTATTTTGCTAATTTCTCCTGCTGGGATAACCTACAAGTTTTCTTTCACATTGAATTTCCCCTATACTAATAACATAGTAGAATATGAGGCTCTGTTGTAAGGTCTTAGATTAGCTCATAAGCATGGGATAAAATGTATACATGTAATAGGGGATTTTGAGTTAATTATATCCCAAGTGAGAAATGTTTATGTGTTAAAGAATAAAAGGTCAAAATAGTATAGAAATGCAGTATGGGACATGATTGAGTGCTTTGATGCATTTGGGATAATTTGGAAGGATAGATCTAACAATAAGATGGTTGATTTTCTGGAAAATATAGCAATAAAACCTGATGATATTACATTTGCTGGTATGTCTAAAATTGAAACTCAGATCAAGCCTTCTATTCCTGACAATGTCCAAAATTGGCAAGTATTTGAGGATGATAAAGATATTTTAAGGTTTTTGAATTGTGAGTGTATGTTGTCAGGGCAAGAAGTTGATCGTGTAGCATATGTAGAAAACGTAGATGGAAAAGATACTATTTTCAGACAAGAATTTGTGCAATTGAAAAGAAAAAAAATACCAAAAGGTTTAGTTGTCCTAGAAACTATTTTTGACAATCATGACAAATCTCAAATGGATACTAGTGAATATAATACTAAGGATTTGGAGGAGATAAATTTAGGAACTAAAGAAACCCCTAAGAAGGTGTATATTGGTAAAAAATTGTTTCCTAAGATAAGATAGGGTTTGATAGATCTGCTAAAGAAATATAGACATGTGTTTGCATGGTCATATGATGATCTAAAGGCCTATAGGGAAGATCTATTTCAAAATGAAATCCCTTTGAAACCAGATGCTAAGCCTTTCAGACAAAAACAAAGGCCAATAAATCCAACCTTGGCTCCCAAAATGCAAGAAGAGTTGATCAAGTTAAGAGATGTTGGGATTATAAAGCATATTAGACATTCTTCTTGGGTATCCAATCTAGTACCAGTAAGAAAGAAAAATGGAGATATAAGGTTATGTGTTGATTTCAAGAATCTCAACATATCTTCATTAAAAGATAATTATAGTTTACCCAATATGGAAGACATGTTGCAAAGGGTCACTAGTTCAGAATTCATGTCCATGATGGATGAGTTTTCAAGATATAATCAAGTGGTTATCAAAGAATCAAAATAGTTTAAGACTGCTTTCACCACTCCATGGGGTACATATGTTTATGTCAAGATGCCTTTTGGGATTACTAATGCTGGAGCTACTTTCTAAAGGGCCATGGATGTGGCTTTTGCTGATATTATTGAAGAATTTTTGGCTATGTATCAAGATGACCTTACTGCTTACTCCAACGATGAAAATGATCATTGCATGCACTTGGAAAAGGTATTTATCAGAGCCATTAAATATGGAATATCTTTAAATCCAAGGAAATGTAACTTTGGTGTCACTGAAGGAAAATTGTTAGGACATCTAGTTGGAAAGCATGGAGTGAGGATTGACCTTGAAAGGGTAGAAGCAATAGATAAGATTCAGAAACCCAAGAGTGTCAAAGGAATCCAGTCATTTTTTGGATAGATAAACTTTCTTAGGAGATTTGTGACAAACTTTGTAGAAATTAGTAAGCCCATATAAAAAATGCTAAAGAAAGGATCTGAGATAAAATGGGATGGTGAACCTAGTATTGCATTTCAAAAAATTAAGCAAGCTATTAAAGATGCCCCTATTCTCAGAGCTCCTGATTATGAGTAACCAATGCATATATTTTCTTTTGGCTCATTTCACATTGGTTCTATAGTACTGTTAGAGAAAAATGAAGAAGATTATGAACAACCAATTGCATTCTTTAGCAAGTCATTGCAAGCAGTTGAACTAAAGTATGATATTAATGAAAAACATCCAAATGGATTAGTCAAAGGAGTGAAGGCCTTCAGATGTTATTTAATGGGTGCTATAGTTATTGCTTTTGTCCCTATTGATATTGTGAAAGACATTTTCTCACAACAAGAGGTATCTGGTAGGAGGTGTAGGTGGATCAATAGAATACAAGAATTCAACATTGACATCCAGATTACTAAATTGTTAGAGGTCAAGGTTTGGCCAAGTTGATGATAGAAGAAAATCTAGAAGCAAACCAAATTAATCAATTGGATGATAATTGTAGAGAAGACATCTGTGATATGGACAACTCTGATTGGTACAAGGATGTGATTTATTATTTGCAGCATATGAAGTCCCCACTAGGATTAATAGATAATAACAAAAGAGCCTTGAAGTTGCAGGCTATAAGGTATATTATAGTCCAAGCACAGTTATGGTGGAGAGACATGGAAGGAGTACTTTTGAAATGTGTAGATGAGATTGAGGCCATGAAAATTTTAAAAGATATGCATGAAGGTGTGTGTGGAGATCATTACATGGATAAAACCATAGCCCACAAATTCCTTAGATCTAGTTTTCGGTGGCCAACACTTTTCAAGGATGCTCATGAAGTGGTTAAGACCTGTGATACTTGTCAAACATTCAGTGGAAAGTTGAAATTTTTTGGGAATTTACCATTAAGACCTATAGAAGTACAAGCACTATTTCAACAGTGGGGAATTGATTTCATAGGTGAAATCTCAAACAAATTCAGTGGTGGACATTCTTGGATTCTGATGGCAACTGATTACTTCACTAAATGGGTTGAAGCCATCTGTAACAAGAATGCTACAAGCAAAGTGGTGATCAATTTCATCTTAAACAATATTGTAACTAGATTTGGTTGCCCATAGAAAATAATAACTGATACTGCTATGTGTTTCAGATTTGATGAATATAAAGAGTTTTGTAGAAAATATGGCATTATAGAATATACATCTTCACCTTATCATCCTCAAGGAAATGGTCAGGTAGAATCTAGCAATAAGAGTATACTAAAGATTATCAAGAGGATTTTGGGGGAAAAAAAGAAGGCATGGGATTCAAAATTTCCATTAGCCCTGTGGGTTGATAGGGTTATTGTAAAAAGGGCCATTGGTTGTGCCCCATTTGACTTGGTTTATGGTATATAGGCTAGACTTCCCCAGAATAATCTAAGGGAGATGTATAAATTCATTTAGCTATATGAAGATGATATCATTGATGAGATGCAACTCAGAATGGATGACATTAAATAGTTAGAAGAAACAAGAAGAGATTCCTCTATTCAAAATGCTAAGCTCCAATCACAGATGAAGCACTTATATGATAAAAAGGCAATTGAGAGAAAGTTTGAAATAGGAGACATGGTACTGATGTGGAATACTAGATTGGAAGATAAAGGAAAGGATGGTAAATTTGACCCAAGCTGGCTTGGTCCATATAACATTTGTGATAGAAATGGAGAAGATTCATATTTTCTGAAGGATTTAACTAGAGGTATTCTTGAATTGCCAGTTCATGGACAATTCTTGAAGAGGTGCTTTTCTTGAAGTAGCTATTTTCCATGAACAATAGTTTTAGGGTTTTTGGTGTTTTTGTACATTCTGTATATTTTGTAAATCCCTATAAATAGTCTCTTTGTACAGTGTGGTTTCCTATTTCTTGTTTCTGTGTGTTGCTTTGTGCTCTCTGAAAAATTTTTCATCCCTATACCAAGTATGTGGTCTGCTCTACCAAAAATTTTGAATTCTTGCATAGACTCAGGTAGTCTATCATCTCCAGATAGAGCCACTGCTGGTCTAATTTTTCACATTGTAGAAATTATGAAAAATATAGTGAAAAAGAATTTGAGTCTTTAAATATTGCAAATTAGGGTTTTATTCCTTGTATTTTTCAAACCCTTAAATTGCCCTAGTTTTGGAAAACCCTCAAAGTATTTTCAGATCGTTGATCTTATCCTAATCAACAAAGGGTGCTTGCCTACAATTTGAACTTGAGTGAAGTTTAAACAAAGCGAGAATGCACCATGCAGACACGTGTCCATGGTGAAGTCTAAAATTTTAATTTAGAAGCTTTGTAGGGTATAATTAGTGTCGTCGTTGATCTTTTAAAGATCGACGACTAGCACAAGCCCGTAATTTGAAAATGCTCGTTAGATAAGAAAAAGTGACAATGCGCTAGGATGACACATGGACTGAATGATGTCAAGTACCTAATCGCTTAGATGAAGATATGGGATCTACTAGCATGGAATGCTATCAGAAGGTGCAAACTCATATGGAGGTTTCCTATTGGTCAATATAGCTGACTGGATTTTATTAGAAGGTGCAAGGAATTTAAATAATGCAGGAAAGCGCTATTGTGACACGTAGCCTTGTTTTAAAAGCCATAAATCTTGTTGCTTTTTAAATCAGAGCCATCCAATCTGGTGAAAATCTATGAATGGGATTCAAAATGGGGTACAAATTGGAGGTAACGGTTACTAAGAGTAAATATGATTCAAATTTTATGCGTGCAATTTCAATGTATGAAAAGAACCTATGATCTCACCATTAATGAATCACTAAAGCACAGAAAGAACATTAGAGCATACAAAATTTTTAGAGCCAGATAGAATTTCTTAGCTAGTGATCCAGTCAAATTGCAGGAGAAATCATAGTGTAGAAGTGTGAGTTCTAGTGAGTAAGTACTTTGTGACTCTTTAAGAAAATCATGTATCTGTTGTTGTAAATTTCTAGGGTTTTTTCAAAATGCCTCCCCAAAAAGAATTGACTAAACAAACAAATTATTTGAAACATTATGTGCACAATGATTTTCTTGAACAATTCCCCTTATCAGTACATGAAATAACTAAGGGAAGGGAACTCATTCCAAAATGCCCAAGAGTGGCTATAGCAAAAGGTTTCTATGACAAAGTTAATTGGGTAAGAGATGCCCAAGTTTCCATGGGGGGTCTAGAGTTGTTTAAGAAATGGTTTTCAAAGAGAAAACTGGACACTCCTATGAGCAATATTTGGGAGTTCAATATTGGTAAATTAACAATCCCCATAGTTTTCTTTGATAATGATTTATTGATGGATCTAGCAAAGAAATATGATCCAATTACAGGGTGGGTAAAAAACCATACTGGAGTGAATTTGTTTAGGGTTTGTCCTGAATTATTTAGTGAGGTTTTCAACCTCAATCCTAACCATGCCATACATGAAACTATTGACATAGATGACCTTCAAGCAAGGTATGATGCACAAAGAATTTACTAGAGAATAGGGGCACTGCAAGAGCATGCTACTAAAATTGGTACTTTGCCTGTAATTATAGCCACTACCCCAGAGCCATTGTTGAGAAGACATTTCAACCTGAGAGCTCAAGAACTGTATTTTTCTCTTTGCAAGATTTTTGGGATAGATGAAGTTGATCAAATTCTAGGCTCTATTGTCCTTATAATGGCTCAAACCCTTCAATTTGGAATGAGTATTATTCTAGATTTTTCAACTTTCCTTGCAAAAGAAATTCACAATGGCCTGATGGGGATAGCAAGGGCGAAAGGTGGACAAACCATTCTGTTGGTATTCATTTCTTATGAATGTATGCTTGTACAAGGGATTCATCTTTTTCTCCAAGGGTATGGAGCTAGAAACAACCAGGGATGGAGAGAGGAATCCAGTGCAGCTGTGGAGTGTACATATGACTTTAGAAGCTACAGATGCCAGCTATGTGAGATTTGATAGATGCTTTGCTTCAAAGCTTAGGTTGCTTTTGAAAGGTGACAGCCCCAAAATTCCACAAGCATTGTTGGAATTGGTTAGACCTAAGGACCATGCACAAGGAGTATTGGTTAGTCATAACTAGGGGGATATAATCCCTTATAGTGTTTCAATTGTAATAAGAGTATATGGTTTTGTGGGAAAGCCACATGTGTTTCCCTTTCATGTTGCCTTAAAGATAGGGATCATTGAGCTCTTATGGTAGATAGGCACTATAGATGAGAGGGAATTGTCTAAGAAAGGCACCTTCTTTCCAATTGTTACGATAGTGCATGATTTTTTCTTTGTCAGGTAAGGGTGGAAAAACCTTAATTTGTTTTTGGATAGATATAACATGGTAGAGTCTCATGCCAGATACATTGATCCTGAAGGATTCCATGACCTCTTAAGAGAGAGGGTGAAAGCTTCTCGTATGGTACATCAAGTTTATTATCCAAACGATATAATTAGAAATGTTTTCACATTGCAAGAACAGGAATTGAGGAAAGAAAAATGGATAGTATTTAGCAAGACCTTATAATTTATTAATGCTTTTGACTCCCAGTATGACCCATTGAGAGAAAGAAAATATTAGGGAGCCAAAATGCAAGCATTAATGAATAATTTTGTTGTGATAATCTAGACCATGAATGAGAAGAAAGCCATATATGTTGAGACACATCCAGACAAGGCTATAGAGGTACAAAGAAGGATAAGCAACAAAAATTTTGTGGCTCTTGGCCAATATATATTTTAGAGAAGGGTAGGTTATGTCATGATTCAAAATGTGCAATAGGCATGCCTTCATAAGAAGTGAAGGTCAAGAAGTCCATCTATAGCCAACTCTCCAGAAAGCCAAAAATTAGAGTAGGGGTCTTCTTCTTCTCAAAAGGAATAATACTCCCCAAGCCAATCCCCAATCCAGATAGATGATGAAGCATCTCCAAGGAAGCAGCTTAGACAAATGGGTGGAGAAAGGGATGTGATTATTACTTCTACAGATTTGGATGCTGGAGAGCCACAAGAACATCCTACAGCTTCCTTGGACCTAACCATTGCTGATTACCAAGGTAAAGAAATTGATCCAATAGTTGCCCAAGTTTTTAAAAGGTTTATTAATGATGAGAATTTTGTAAGGTCTAGGGCTTTTGCTCAATTTTTGTGGAGATTAAACATGAGAAATTTTGAGAAAACCTATGAGAAGATAAAAGCAAAATAGCCAGACAAACCTGATCTAGATATTAAGGAAGAGGTAAAATCTAAAATTTTGAATGATTTTGCCTAGTTTACTCCTAAAGCTGAGAGGCAAATAGTTAAACAGTTAGGAGTCCTCCTTCAACTAGAATGGGATATAGCAAATGCCATTGTTTTATATTCAGTAAGAAAATAGAGGGATGTTCAACTGAGGTTTGCTGAAGAAATACTACGGGCTCATAGAGGAGTCAAATTTAGTGATGACCACCAAGCCCTTATTATGGTCCATGGAAAAAAGGGAAAATACCAGAATGCATGAGATTCCCACTGTAGAGCATACTGGTGCATTGACAGTGTTCAGGGCTTGTGAGGTAGGCAGTAAACAAATAATTGGAATGGCATCATAGATGCTAAAATTTGGTAGCATAGTGTCCGACCAAGAGGAAGATAAATTTTCCCAACTCAATGCTAGGTTTGAAGAAGTTTCGAAAGCATATGAGGAAAGGGGTATGTAGATATAGTCATTGGAAAATAAAGTATCTCAAATGGAGAAGGTCCTTAGGAAAAGAAAAGTGGGAGAATCTAGTAGACCCAGAATTGTATACCCTCCTAGGCCACCTATTGAACCCTTCAAGTCCACTCCAATTATTGAGATACCTGATAGTCTAGAAAGGCCTCATTTTTATACTGTAGAGGATTTTGAAGAGGAGAAGAATAAGTTGTATGCAATACATGTAGAGCTTAATAATTAGCATAAAGACAAATTGAGGCAGAGTATTATGTATTTAATAGACATGATAGAATGGCCCACATTTTTTGATCAATTATCAAGGAATTCAGCAATCAGGGATGAATTGAAGCAAAATGAAGCTATATTCAGACCCATTGTACAAAAGTGGATAGAGAGAAGTTTAGATATCATTGCTATGTGTATATCTATTATTCATCTAACATATCATCAAATAAAAGGAATTTTTGATTTACTAAATAAGTTACAAGGTTTTGATGATAAGTAAGATTCCTTCTATAGAAGATTAATTCATTGTGTTTCCAAGTATTTTACAGAAAAATTTGATTTATTCCATTGTGCTCTAAAGTCAATTGATAAAATAAAGGAAAAGGAAGAATGGAAGAGGGAGCTAGAGAATAAATAAGATTATAAATGAAGTGGGCAATCTGTTGTGGGCAATGAAAAATGAGGAGTTGGTAAAAGTACAGTTATTCTATAATGTCATCAAAAAAGATTTTGTTGATTTAGAGGCAAATGCAAATTCTTTAGTAACTGTACAAAGAGAAATTCTAAATTTTGATTGGTCGAAGGACACTATTTATAGTAAATGGAAGGAAGAATTTATGTCTACATAATAGATAGAAGGAGATGATGAGATGGAAGATGATGACGAAGAAGAGAGTACAGAAGTAGAAGCCACCTCTGCTACTGATGATAAAGAAAAAGAGGATCTTCAAGTAGTGGGAGATGAGTCACCACTATCACATTTGATGGCCACCTATCTTGAGGAACTAGAACAATAAAGGAATTTGATCAAAGTATTCTTTCCTTTCCAAAGGAAATAACAAAGTGGACCCACAAAGGAAAGTTTGATGTATCAGTTTTTTTGTTATTCATAGTTTTGTCCTTTTGTTATGGATGTATGCAAAAATCTTTTGAAGGACACCTATCAGTCAAATTTTCCCTTTGCTTGTTGCAACTCATGCCTATATAAATGATTTTTCAAGGTAATGTGAGGGTTTGAATTTTGTACAATTTTAAGTTTTTGAGAGAATATAGTCGGTCCAATAGTGTGTAGCTATTCTAAGTTTATTTTCTAGTTGTACTTTCTGAACATATATTGAAATGATAGAACCAACAAATTGTTTTGGGTTGTCCTTTGAATTCTATTGGTCATTGTATTAGTCATCTAAAAGGATAATACAAAGGGGTATTTACACTATATTTGTGTCATCAATTTATGTCTCCTTTTTATGGGTTTGTTTACTTTGAAGTCATCTTAAATAAGGTTTAATTTGGCTGAATGCAATCTGGATGGGTTGTATGCTGATATCACTGTTGCTTTTAATTTAAGGAATTATAGAAATGCTTCAATGAGTCAGTAGGGTTTATGAGTTTATAGAAAGGATACCTCATAAGAATGGAAATGGGTGATTACAATTAATTAACTCATTTACAAGTTAATTGAATTAGATCTCCCACCAATAGTCAATTTTCTGCCCAATGGATAAGGCACTAGTCATATAAGTCAGAAGTGAACAAGGATAAATTCTGCTGCTGCATATCATAACAATTATAAAATCAAAATCAGTTTTCATTCAATTTTGTTCAAAGTTATAAATGCTGGTCAATACTCATTTATATCTATTCTTTGAGTCTCAAGTAGCTGTTGTTTCCAAGAATATTTGTAAATTCAAGGAGAAAGACAACCAGATATGCTAATAAGGGATGCATACAAGTTTGAGAACATTAAAAGAAGTGAAGTAAACTACTCATGTGTTAGTGGATAGTAGATGAGAATCAGAATGAAACTAAAAGAATCTTTACATAGCAATTTGCATTAGAATCATCCCTAGGTATACCCACCTTGGTTCTGTAGAGCCTAAAGAGTAGGAAGCCACCAATGGTTTTCTTGAAGTTGGGTCCAAATGGTCTATTCATGTAGCTAATAATAGGAATTAGTTGATCCTTAGGTTATATGAGTGTTATCATTCTGGTATTGAACATTTTGTTGTTCAGTAGTTTTCAAACACCAACAAAATGTTGACTCTACTAGGGAATTACACTTAGTATTGTCATAAATAATGAATTATTAGAGATCTGTGTCCCCTTAGGTAGAGTTACAAATTTTATGCTAAAGTTTCCCATGGATTTGGAAATTGTATACATTTTGCCCAAAATTATCACTAAGGATTTATCATTTGTTTAGTTCATTTCCCATTCTGATAGAGTGGGTGGTGACTCAAAAGGTTTTAACCAGTGTCAAGATTAAGAAAATTGTTGTCCCAAATTATGGAGAATAAGAGAAATACACTAGCACATGTGAGGAAAAATCTAGCCATCAAACTACAAACTGATCTCCCTCCTAGATGAAGATAGAATTGGGTTGTGAAGGGAAACAAGATACAGAAAGGAAACTATTCATAGGAGCAGGTAGTAGGTAAAGATAGTGCTCACCATTCTACTATTGAAATAGTGCCTTTCTCCAAAGGTCTAAGATCTCATCTAGTTTTATCAGATGATGATTTCTATAATACCCCTGAAATGATATGCCAGGAGAAGATTGTGAAACCGCATGTATTTAGTTTGGAGTGTAGGACTAGTAATAATCTTTTCTAGCGTAGCACAAACCCTTTCATGTTAGATTATTCCCCTGAAAAGGTCAGACATAGACACTTAGAACCTAAAATTTTTAATGATGAGAAAAAATTTGGGTCCGAGTTCACTATCCTTGATCTTGATGAGAATGAAATTTTGAAAGAACAACTTGCTGAGCAAGAAGCTATAAATAGGAGATTTCAAAAGGAAAGGGAAGAAGTGATTACAAAGAACTATGAAGAAAAAAAAGAATTACTAAGGTGTATTGCTGCTCTAAAGAAGAAAAATGAGATAGCAGCTAGTGCATGGCAGCCTGAGATTGTGGGACAAGTTGAACAACTTAGGAGGCAAGAGTAGAAGTTACTGGAAACTCAGAAAATAAATCTAGAGGGACCTATGATATAGCAAGTTAAGAACTATACTAATTTAGAAGTTGATAACAATAGAGTAAAGAATGTGGAACCTATTGTAGGGGCTAAGGACAAAGGAAAACAAAAGGAGATTGCTGTTAAGATCAATGAGCTAGTGAAGACAGTTTAGATCCATGATTCTATGTCACTCTCTAATATTGAATTAGAAAAGAGAAGGAAAGAAAGGAATGCTTTAGCCAAGAGGTTGGAGATTGTAGAAAATGAGGCTGCTATAGTTGAAATGAATAATAAGATCAAATTCCTAGAAAATACTAAGAAGCAGTCTGCAGCTCTGCCTAAAGATAATGATGGATCTAATGATGCAAATTAGAATACTAATAAGGTACCTTTTTCTTTCTTGTCTTCATCTTCTCAAAAAGTATGTCTCAAAAAATCTATTGGTGATGCTACCACAAGCAACACTATGAGTAACAATAAGAAAGATAGTGCTAACCAGGTTAAGATTGATGTATGAAGGAGACTTGTCCACTTAGAAGGTTAAAGGAAAATATGTTTCGATGGGATCCCTAGTTTTCCTAATCCTATACCATAAGAAATGAAGAAAATATTGCCTAAATTTGATGAAAATAATGCTATCTCTTGTGAGGACCATTTGAGGAGTTTTCTTGATATGATGAGCGATTATGAGGTTGAATCTGATGATTTCATTATGAAGATGTTTGTTCAGTCACTAACTGAAGATGCTAAAGAATGGTTCAAGAGACTCCCTGAATTATCTATTATTGATTGGAAGGATATTGAATATTGTTTCAAAGAGAAATATGGTGATAAGAAAAATTAGAGTTATATTTTGAGTGAATTCAATAATATTAAGAGGTTTCCTAATGAATCTGTCAATGAATTTAACACTAGATTCCAAATAAGGATGTACAAGCTAATGCAAGCCATGCAAATTGATGACAAGGTATGTTTGATTACTTATCTAAATGCTTTTGATGGTAAAATGGCATACCAACTTAGGGATAAGGAGCCTAGGACTTTAAGAGATGCTTTTAGAATTGATATTAATATAGAAAATAACTTAAGGATTTTTGGGAGGTTAGAAAACAAAAGAAATGATCCTAGGTTATTTGGGAATAAGGGAAATAGAAAGGAAGAACATAAAGTTATTGGAGGGAAAAAGAAAGAGTCTAGTGAAATGAGTCCAATTCTAAATGCTATAAAAGATTTGAATCTTCCTCAGAAAATGAATGATAGGATCCCCACTGAAAATAGGGTCCCTTACCAATAAAATTTTAGTAGACAAAATAGATTGCAGAATTTCCCTTATAGTACTACTTGGAAGGATGGTCAGCCTAATGTTCCTCCCCCCAAGAACACCAATAACAAAGTGACCCTTGATCCTTTATCCAAAAACTCTGCAAATTTGGTAGATGATCCTGAATTCACTATTGAACCTACATGTTTTTCTACTTGTCAACTACCTCATGCCCCTGAATATTGTGCAGTAGCTTTATCATTTTCTAGAAATTAGAATCTAGTGGAAAAATGTAAGGAATAGGAGGAAACCAATGATGATGTAGGATGTAACATGTTTGATTCACATTTTTTTGACAATGAAGGTTGTGATAGAGATGTAAATGATCAGAGATGTTTTCATAGTGTCAATCAACAACAAGTATTTTCTAATGAAAGTGATGTTGAGGATAATGTGTGTAACATGGTAGGTTCAAAAGAAGAAGTGACCCTGAGAAAACCCTCTAGAGAAGAAATTGACCAAATCACTACTGATATGATGGCTCAGGTTCAAACTAGAAGTATGGTTCAAGGAAATGAGGGGAATAAGGTAGCTAGTATTTTTATAAAGGGGATATACCATAAGAAAGGGGAAATTGTAAAACCTAAAGAGTCCCCTATTGTGAAGGGTAAATTTGCAAATAAAAAATGGGAACCAAGGAAAGGGGGCAACCTTGAACATATAGAGTGCTCAAATAACATCTCCTTAGGTTATATGAGTGTTATCATTCTAGTATTGAATATTTTGTTGTTATGTAGTTTTCAAACACCAATAGTTCCTATTATAATTTTGGCCATAATTGTTGTTGTAGGGACCAACATTGTTCCTTTGAAAATTTTTATTATATCCCTATGATAACCATAGATGAGTCAACTCATTATTCATTTGTGATAGTCTTTTTCCTTTGACCAAATTTAGAAATAAAGCTATTATCTACTTCTATGAGAACTACTACCTTCTATTTGAAGAAAGGAATTTTCAGAGGTTCATACCCTAGATATGTTAGAGCGGGGATTTGTAGAGCGGGTGCCTATTATAATGGAACTAGATTCATAGGAAAAAATTTGCTAGGCATCATAGGTACTCCAATAGGGTATGTTGGCATTGCCATGATAGCTTGAGCTGGGAGCATCAACCCTCCATTAGGATTGGCTTGATTAGTAAAAGTTATAGCTTCTGCGAAGACTTTTTCCAATGTATCGATATTTGCTAAAGGAAGTCTTCTTAGAAAGATAGTAGTAAGAGGGTCCATAGCATTTAAGTAAATCTAAATAGCTACTTCAATGGGTATAGTATATGATGTTTCAAATTTATGATACACCATATCAAAGTGATAATTGAAGAGTGAAACTATCTCAACTGGGTCCCTTTTGATTGATATAAATTGTTGATGTATCATTACTGGGTTGATAAAGTTTTGAATTGTTCTAGGAACAATTTTTTGAAGGCATCCTAGTCCCCAATACATCTAGGTGGAAAATTAATGTACCAATTGAAGGAAACTTCCCAAAAGAGCAAGGGAATAGACAAATAACTACATCCTCATTGGCAATCTATTTTCAGTTGCAAATTTCTTTGAATACTTTGATGTGATCTTTGACAATTTGTGTTTCTCCATAAATGAACCTTGGAAAAAACTTCTTGGGATTCTTAGGGAGGTCATGGAGTGCATCTCTCAAGTTGATTGGTCTGTCTACATAGTTTGCTAAAAAAATCCATTGGAGGATTTGGTCGACCCAAGGGCGGTTGTTGTGGAGGTGGAGTTGAAGAAGATGATGAAATGTTGAAAGGAAGTGGTTGAATTTGAGGTATTCCTTTTATCACTATGAGGCTTTCAGAATTGGCTAAGCTTGAGAAACTTGTGTGTATTTAGGGAAGATCTCAAAGCTTACTAATATGGGGATTTTGGATCAAGATCCTCTAGTATGCATCAATTCTAGAAAAAGTGCACCTTTAAAAAAGCACATTTTCTCACAAATAAGGTGCAGCTCAAAATTTAGTGCAGTAGCGCACCAACACACCAATGCAATAGCACACTAGTGCAACAATGCACCTGAATTTTCCAAAAACTCAAAATTTTTTTTTAACTTGTGAAAAGTGAAAAATTTCAAAAATTTGGTAGACTTTTCTTCTATTCCAAAGTTCAAAATCACATTCCCTTCTAGTGCCACTTTTGTTGAGCTATCATTATGCATGATGCTAAATGACAAGAATTCTTTCAAACTCCTCTCTTGAAAAGTTGATCTTGTGGATCAACTCAAAGGTTCTAGGTGATCTTGAAATCTACTAAAATCTATTCAATTGAAGATAAGTGTTTTTTGTTCATGAGGAGGCATTATCTAGTTTAAATGATCTCTGATAAGATGTAGAACCTACTCACAACTTCAAAAGAAATAGACAAAAGAACTATGTTTTTGTACTTTTTTTGTTTTATATGAATGCAATCTAACAATGTAGCTAGTATAAATTCCTATTTTAACAAAGGGTTAGTAAATAAAATAACAAGAACTTTAAAAAAAATTACATGAAAATAAAATCCTAATGTACATAAGCTACAGAAACAACACACCTGCGAGTTAAGCTTTCGAAGAAATTGGTGGATAACCAATGAAAGTAGGAGTGGCACTTCCTTGATTCCACTTACACAATTTTTGATGGGAAATATAGTAACTGTATGATGTTTCATTCTTCATCAAATCACAAGGCCATAGAAAGTGCACTAATGCAAAGCAAAAAGTTATGCAGGCACAATTTGGTGATTTCTTCTCAAGCTAGATACGTCAGCAAAATTTGTCAAACCGTATCAAATACTAGAATTAAAAAAAATTGCACAACTAGAAATTACACAATAAATGTTTGGCTCAATCAAAATTCCATGAACATACATTCACAAAAATATGACACATTTAGGCAAGAATTACTACACTCCAAATGTGAGCACCAAAAACATAATATTATTGCAAAATAATGGTGGCCATGATTACATATTACAATCTTGTATTTATAAGAAATCATCTCCTCAATTTGTGTTGAGAGTGAGAGATATCTTCATGCAATAATATTCTCTTAATTTAATAAAACAAACTAATTATATACAAACTAATAATCTAACTAGTGCTTAGTAGGACTCCATCCCTTTTTATATTCATTAATTGGATGCATGAGCCTTTATATGTCATAAAACAAAAGAAATTGAGAGAAAATAAGTAGAAGAAAGCCTTCAATTGAAGTAGAAGTGTCTAGAAGTGTCAAATATAGAAGCTCAACCTTCACTGGGCATCTACTAGATTTAAACTACTATCAAAATGCATTTCTGATGCATGGAAAGTTCTAATTTTGGAACTAGCAGTTAACAGTCTATGCACTTCTAGAGAAGTTCATCTTAGAAGAAAGCACACCAGCACACCTACACACATTTGAAATCTTCAAAATTCTTGCAACACTTTGTGAAAAAAGCACACTAGCACACCAGTGTAGTAGCACATCTCAAAGGTCCAAAATTGTAAAATTTCACCAAGTGTCAAAATTGAAATTATGGCTTCTGGGTTTTGTCCTTCTTCATACTAGAGCTATGTCTAGATGCTTGCCCTTGAGTTTATCAATCAATTTAGTGATCTTTTCTACTTTTGGTAAATCTAAAGCATTATACTTATCCTTAACCTTTTCCTAGAAATTATCTACCTCTATACTGGTCTCAACAAAATCCTCGAGTTTAGTATCTAACTCTAACAAGGCTTCTTCTATTCTAAATACCTATTGAATTTCATCATCATTAGATATCTCCTCAAAAATATTTCTAAACTTCTTGACTACTAGCTCAGCTGATATCAATTTCTCCTATGCATTGTCTTCAAATATGTCTAGACATGCATCACTGTAATGTTTCTTTGCCTCCAAAATTTTCTCTTAGGCTTGATCCTTGAGCCAGTGGATCTTTGTGTGTAATGATTCCATTACTTTATTACTATCCACTATCTTTTCTATCCAATCATCAATTAAATAGAGCTCTTTAGTATTATATACATCCATTAGTATTCTATACCTCTGCCACCTTATGGCCTCTAGTACCTATAAATCTTTTCCCCATGCATGTACCTCATCCATAATACTAAAATATTATTTCAAAATTGCTACCATTTTATCCACATTTTTCTACATAGCATGAAGTAGCTTCAAATTTCCTTGGATAATTAGAACACCTTTTTCCTCAAAACTTTCCCAGCATTGTTGATAGGAATTCAAAAATGGATCCAATTGTACTCCTCCCCTATCTCTTCTTTGAAGTGCAACATTCAGAGTCTACTCAAGGTGTTTAGGATCCAAGGTGTGTATAGTCTCTATTTTGATTGAGCCCATAGTTCATACCTCGGTGTCTTGGGGAGCTTTCTAATAATATTGAACCATTTTCCCTTCCCTAGACACTTCATTAGTTGATACTTGTTGTGGGTCTTCCTCCAATTCCTTTTGAACTTGTTCTTCTTCAATATTTGAAGGTAGAGGAGTAGTAGAACCTTTATCCATAGGTATGACTTGCAATGGGGATGAATGAGTTATCTAAGGACCCTTTGAGTTTGGTGGCATTTGAGTCCAGTCTTCCTATTGGGGTTCATTATTTGGTGTATCCTTGATCTTATCTCCCACCAATTCAGTCCCCATGGGCATGAAATCAAAATCTAACATCTTAAAGATATCAGTACCCTCCACATCTTATTCATCAATCCATTTCTACATTTCATCCTCTAATGTAGTCATTTGTAGAGGTTCTTCTAGGATTGGTGGTAGTGTAGTAGTAGAACTTCTTCTTCTTTCTTATTCTATGGCTCTTGCTAGGCAGGTTCTCCTATTCAAACATAGATTGTCCTCATCATCTTCTTCTTCCTTTTCTTCAAGAATAGGTTCCAAAACAGAAAGGAAGGGAACTACCCTCTTTCTCACCCTTTGCCTTTTCTTGACAAGAGTTTTGATCTTTCTTCCTTTCTTAGGCACAGAAGGGGATGCTTGTTCTTCCTACTAAGTTGGAGAGGCCTCTTGAATCTCAATTTCTATCTCTATTTGGCTAGGTGCAACAACTGGTGGCAATTATGGGTTATCTTGAACTTGTGATACCCCAATATCCTCAGACCCTTGTACATTTACTTCTTCTGGTTGTGGGGGTACTGGGATTTCACCTTCCTCTGGCTTAGCTCTTTGGGGAGAACTCCTCTTTCTTTTCCCCTTTCCTTTTCTTTCCTAAGGGTGATAGTATCCAACTATTCTATCAAGTTGGTATACTATTTTAGGTCTTATCGGTGATTGAGTTGCAAAGGTAGGGATGGTGACTTTCTTTCCTCTACCTTTGGCTGGACAGGCTTATGCATGGAAGATTACTATTTCAGGTATTGGATCAAATTTAAATGGTTTCTTGATCCAATCCTTCATCATTTTAATGGCATGCCTTGCCCTATGGTTAATGTCAAAATTCTCTTCTCTGTCAACCATAGCACTCACTATGGTTTTTTCCCCAATTTCATTTGTGTTGAACAATGGATAGCTCCCTTGAGTCTTGTTGTAATATCTTCGATGGAATCTTTATCTTCAAGGCCTTCTCTACCAAGTACAAAGTCATCCTACAATAATCCCTTATTCGAACATCATAGTCATTTGTAGCATTCATCCAATGATCCTCAATGACTTTTTCGTGTTGGAATGTCTTTCTTGCTAGATACTATATCCTCCCAATATTATGAAAACATGTCCTTGTAGAATTGTAGTCTTCTAGGGGATATTGATCCCATTCGCACTCAAAAGATGAAATATCTTGCTTCCAAATCTCCCAAAATGGTCCTATGGTCAAAGGCCATGTCCAATAATGTTTATGTTGCTTTATGACTCTATTATATGTAGACATAATCTGGTAAGCAATCTCCAAGAGGATGAGTCTAACACAAGGGTACCTTGGATGCTTCTTTGGGTTGACTATGGTACCAACTACCCTTAGATATGTAGATGTTTTGAATTGAATGTAATATGCTCCAAGTACTACTATCTATGCTACTGTATCTTCTGATAATCTTTTTCACATAATCTCCTTCTATAAATTTAATTATGGTGAATATGAATGTATCATTCACAATTTTATACTCTTTCCTTTGCTCTGAGAGCTTTTTCTTCACCAACTGAGGGCAAACAATGTGTGGCCATACGTTTGGATCCTACATGATATCTCTTCTATACAACCTTCTATAATCTATTGCCCTTGCAAATAACAAGTATACTAGATATGAGGTCATATAAAACTTCCTTTTATTCTTTACTGCCTCCAACTATTCACATAAATTTTCACTCAAAGTAGAGGCCCAATCAAGTGGCATTTTTGCGGTCTTGATGCTCTCAATAAAATGTGTCATAAAGATATTCAATGTCCTACTACTAGAAAACCCATAACCCTACTAAGAAATATAATTGAGTACATTTTGTGGTATCCACAATGCATGCCCCATTCCTAGTCAAGAATGGGGACCCCCTACTTTTTTCAACTCCCAAATTCTTGATTTGAGAGCCAGAAGAAGAAAATTTGTTTATAAGTTGCGTAAAAAAAATAAAAAATAAAAAATCTCAACCTCCCCTAACTCGCACTTGCGCATCAAGATGTGACACACACGAGGAGAGGAGGGTTATAAAACCCTCCCTCTCCTCCTTCTTCCTCATTTTCTTCTCTAAGAAAAAAGGAGGGAGAGGTAAACCCCCCCATCTCCATGGCACCCATGAAATGTAGACCGTGTGCCCTGCATTGGCTGCACACTTGTGAAGGCCGTGCGCTTCGCTGGCCACACAAGCTATACTGGTCATGTAGGCTATGCTGGCTGCACATGCTATGGCACTAGCCATGTGGTGTGTGTTGCGCATTGGCCACACTAGTCGTACAGGCCACATTGTGCCACTCTCGCGCATGTGGGTGTAGGTTTTTCCTACCATGCACATGCCTCGACATGTGTGCCTGCATGTTAATTTTTTTAAATTTTTTTTTTTATTGTTTTGTTTAAAAGGGTTATTATATATATATATATATATAATTAAAAAAAATTTTAAAAATTTTAAAAATAAATAAATAAGTCCCTAAAGGGGATGGATTTTTTTTAACTTATGTCATTTTTCACTGTCTAATAATTGATTATGTTTTCTTTTTCTCGTGATGCATAGGTAACACAATCAAATGACATCCATATCTAGAGCACCATGAAACTAGTTGTTTTCAAAGTCCAAGGCATATCCCCAAAGTCAAGATTGCATGATGAGTATACTGAGATCAAAGATACTAACCTTGGTCACACAGACTTGGGTGAATTCTTGAAAGTTTGCAACAATCTGACACAAAGGTCAACCTTGGTTTTCACTTCGATCTGATCTAGATTAGTCAATGCAACATCACATCTTGTATCAATACAATTAGCTAAATTGGTCATGATCTTGTCTCGACACTTCATTCCTAATGAAAGGGTAGTTAAGAGCATCACTAGAAAAGTGGTCTTAGATCTGCAACCTGATAACATTGATAGGGTCTTCCATCTTCCCAAAGCTAATTAGTTCATCTGACTCTCCTATGAAGCAGCTGAAAGATGGTATAAAGATTATCACCAAGAGGCCATTGACATCATACATTCCTTGTACTTCATTAAGAAGCCACCTCAGGGAAAGACAATCAACAAAGTGGATATAACTCAGGGATACATGAAGGATGACATCATATACTCTATTATTCTCCTAAGTAGAGTAATGGGTTTACTTGCAGTAGGTCATCTTGCTCCACTCATGGTCAACATCATTGAGACCATCAGGCATGTGAAGCTACCACTTGATTGGGCCACCACACTTAGTGAAAGCTTGTATGATCAGCTGAAGATGGTAAAGGATAAGAAGAAGTTCTATATGACTTCTTATCTGGTGTACCTACTTGTAGCAAGGGCAACAAGCTATCCTAAGTTGTACAAGAAAGGCAGTATGTAAGACCCTAAACATGGCCATATATAGTCTATCCTCAATTGGTAAGGAAGAAGCTCTCACCACAGAGCAAGGAGTACAAAATTGTGAACGATGCCTTCATCTTTGCCATCATTTTATTCATCAAGGGGAACTATGGGAAGAGATTATCCAAGGAAGCTAAGGCACATATCACAACTCTTGGAGCATATTTCATCTAGTTCTAGACATTTACATATATTCAGGTAGGTGGTGCATCTATCAATCTAAAGAAACTCCCAAGGTACCCAAGTGACAAGTTGGTCCTAATGGAAATATCCTAGTAGATTGAATCAACTTATGAAAGGATTTAAAAACAACAGACTTTTTTGGGATTGGCCTTTTTTTGTAGGAGCATATCAAGTGAAGAGAAAATAGGATATTTCAACATTTGAATGGGAATGAGAGAACTATCTTCTTGAAGAGTACAACTCTCCTTGACCATATTTTTACAATGTGGACAAAGTGGAAAACCTAGACAAGAAGGATTTCTATCATGAGGATACTATTGAGGATCATTAAATGAATGCCATAAACAACTACGATGTCCACATCAGAGACAAAGAGTTGGATTAAGAAACCCTTTCCACTTGATCCAATTCCAAATATAGTAATCTTTCATGCACATGCTCTCCTAGAAAGGGGAAAGGAAAGGAAATTCATAGTTCCTATCTTTGTGCTCCAGCCTCCTATTAGGCTAGAAATAGTCTACCAGCTTGATCACCTAGTGGGATATTGGCACCCTCCTAAAAGGAAGGCAAAGAGGAAGAGAACCTCTCCTTAGAGGATTCAGTAGAATAGGTTATAGAATATGTGTCTTCTTGGTAGCATGAACATAGCTCACAAGAATCCCAAGGTATTGGAGCTTCTCAAATCTAGGATGAACCTTAGTTGCCTCCTATTTTACCAAACCAACCTGAAGAGGGGGAAATTCCAGAGACTTCTATTCCTCCTATGAAAGAAGATTCTTCTTCTTCTACAATTTTGAACGGACAAAAGAGGGTGAAGGTTAGGGAAAAAAAGAGGCAAAGAGTTAGTAAGAGATTAGTGCCTAATCCATCTATTCTCAAAACCATTCTAGAAGAAGAAGCAAAATCAAATGACGAGGAAGAACAAGTACCATTACAAAGGAGAAATCAGTTGGAAAAAACCATAGAATTGGAGAAAAGGAAGAGTGCCATGAGTACCCCACCACCCACCCAAGCTGAACGTGGAGAACTCTCTTCTTTAGAAGATGAAGTGTAGTGATGGGTAGATGAGTAAAGGGAGCAAGGTGAAGATGTTCTCTCCATCCTAGATTTTGATTTCATGCCTATGGGTATGGAATTAGTTGGGGATAAGATTAGAGACAACCTAAAATTGAGCTTCAATAGTAAGATTGGACACAGATGCCACCAAAAAAAAAAGCTCCTCATCTCACTCCTCCATGTCCACCATAGGTCATGGTGGTAGATAAGGGTTTAGTAACTCATCCACCTTTGAGTTCATAAGAGGAACATGTTCAAAAGGAACCATCATTACAAAGGCAACCAGAACCAAGGGTTATTGATGAGCCATCAAAAGAGGCACATATAGCAGAATGTGTGCAATAACCTTCTTAGAAAGTTAAGGATCAAACTACAGGAGCTACAGAGATGGAGACTATAGAAGAAGAGTCCTCCAAGAAAGAGAAATACAAGGAAGGAGGTAGTTGAATATATCCCTTCATCATCTAAAGCCAAGGTTTTAGAGAGACATATCCCAAAATGGTTTCAGAAAGAAATAATGAGAAGTGTCAAGCATCAGTTTCATGCTTCAGAGGATGACATTTGTGATATTGCAGAGATCTTGAACAAGTCTAAGTCTCCATTACATGATGTAACACCATTTGCATTCATCACTATTTTATGGAACGAGGACTTATTAGCACAAGTGGCCCACCCTCCTAAAGGTACATATGTAAAAGCTATTAGTCTTGAGGACTATGAAGTGAAAGATATTATGTTTAGAAAGCCTACATGGGATACATTGCGACAAATGATGACTATGGGAGTCAAAGAGGTTGTCAGGCACATGGAATAGGATGAGATTGAAATCATAACACTTCAAAGGAAAGTTGAGATCCTAAAGGGATATCTAGCCAAAGTTTTTGGCCCTCTTGATCCTGAATGCCCCGAGGGCACTTTGAATACCATTCTTAAAGAAGGGGAAGGTGTACGGCTCAATCCATTTTTGAAAGCTTCTCAAGATTGGTGAGACAACCTTGAGGAGAAAGGTGTCACTATAATCATAGGAATTTTGAAGTTGCTACATGCTATGCAAGAGAATTTGGATAAGATCCTAGAAATTTTGAGGCAGGACTTCAGTATCATGGATGAGGTACGGGCATGGAGAAAAGATTTGCAAACTCTATAAGCCATAAAAGGGAAAATATACTAAATTTTGATTGATGTATATACCATAGAAGAGTTAGACATAATAGATGATTAGATAGAGAAGATTGCAGATGGAAATATTGCATGATGAGATACATAGGCTCAAGGACCAAGCCTGAGAGTGAATTTTAGAAGTAGAAAAGTTGTACAGTGATGCATGCTTGGACATTTTTGAAGATGAAGAACAAGAGAAGCTATTGCTAGTTGAGGTAGTCATGGAGAATTTCAAGAAGACTTTAGAGGAAGCATCCAGTGATGAAGACATCAGACTAGCCTTGAGGATAGAGGAAGCACTATTAGAGTTGGACACCAAACTCAAAGATTTTGTAGCAACTCGAATTGAGGTGGACAACTATAGACAAAAGGTCAAGGACAAGTATGAGGCTTTGGATTTTCCAGATGTGGCTAAGATTACTAAGATGATAGAGAAATTCAAGGGCAAACATCCAAACATAGCTTTGGGGTGAAGATGAACAAAACCAAGATGCCAAAATTTTAATTTTGAAACTTAACTAAATTTTGAGATTTTGACCCAGTCAAGGTTTGATGCTCCATAGGTCCATAGGTTTGCACCTTCACAATTCAAAGTTGTGCTGATAGTTGATTGCCAATTCTAAAAATAACACTTTCCATGCATTGGGAGTACATTTTTATGGTAAGTTACCTTTGACACATGCCTAGTGAAGGGCCAACTTCTATTTTTTGGTGTCTCCATGCACTTCCACTTCGACTGATGGCTTCCTCCTAGCTTCTCTCTCATTCTTTCTATGTTTCTAACATGTAAAGGGCTCATGCATCCAAATAATGAATAAAATATGGATGGAGTCCCTCTAAGCATTAGTTAGATTGTTAGTCTATATATATTTAGTTTGTTTTAATATTTTAAATGCATTTTATTGCATGAAGATATCTCTCACTCTTGACACAAACTGAGGAGATGGTTTCTTATAAATACCCTATTGTAAAATGTAAAAAAGGCCGCCATTATTATGCAATAAAATTATGCTATTGGTGCTCGCATTTGGAGTGTAGTAATTCTTGCCTATATTTTTAATTGTTTTGTGGATTTTATTCATGAGATTGTGATTGAGCCAAAAGTTTATTGTATTATTTCTAGTTGTGCAATTTTTTAGTTCTGGTGTTTGCTATAGATATACGAATTCTGCTAACATAACAAGCTTGATAAGAGATCACTTGACTATGTCTACATGGCTTTTTGTCTTGCATGAGCACACTTTTTATGACCTTGCAATTTGATGAAGATTGAAATATCATTTAATTTGTTAAACATTCTCATCGACGATTGCATTAGTGGATTCTAGGAAGTGTTGCTCCTATTTTCATTGGTTTCCTACCGATTTCTTCAAAGGTTTCACTTAGAATGTGTTGTGTTCCATAGCTTAAGTCTATGTAGGAATTTCAATTTCAAGTTATTTAAATTTCATGTTATTTGCTTTCAGTTTCATTATTTTCTTTACTAACCCCCTATTAGAATAAGACCTCATAGTAGCTGCATTGTTAGAGTTGCATTCATAAAATAACAAAAAATTCAAAAATATTGTTCTCTTTTGGCATGATATTTTGATACAGCGAATAGATTTATTTCAATTCCAAGATAAAAGAGTTTTTGGTACCAGAATAGGCCTCGTTGTGAACACTCACATTTATCTTTTACTGAGCAAATTTTGGTACGTCACAAGACAAATACTGAACCTTGGAGTAGGTTCTTAAAAAGATTTTCTTTTCAAGAGAGAAATTACACAATGGATTCCTACCATTGACCTTGTGCAAAATGAACCCCAATAGAAGTGGTGCTAGAAGGAGGGCCACAAACCAAAGAACATACTCCCGAAAATGAAGAAAATTTGACGAAGTTTTAGAATTTTTACACCCTTGCAATAAACTGCATTCTGTACAAGTTTAGAAAATACTTCTAAATTTTTTAGAAATTTAGGTATGTAGCTCTATAGGTTTGTAGGTATACAGCTCTACAAGTACGCAAGTCCATAGGTCCATAGGTCTATAGGTCCACAAAACTCTGTGGTGTGCAAAATCTAGAATAGTGAGAAAGTGTACTTCTACAGTGGTGCACTTTTCTCCAAAATTTGATGCAAGTTGGAGGATATTGATCCAAAATCCCCATTTCAGTGAGCATTAAGGTCTATCCCAAGCACACATAATTTCCCAATTTTACCCACTTCTGTAAACCATGTAGTGACAAAGGAACATCCTGAGTTCAACCACTCCCTTTTGAACTTTCATTATCTTCTTCAACTCCACCTCCACTCCAACCACCTTGTGAACCACCACATACTCTGATAACTACTCCCCAACAACCACCATTAGGTCCACCAAATCCTCCCATGACATTTTTTGTGAATGTTGTAGACTCACCAATAAAATTGAGAGGTGCACTCCATGACCTCCCAAAGAATCTTGAGAAATTTTGTCCAAGGTTCATCCACGAGAAAACATGAACTACAAAAGATCATGTCAAAGTTTTCAAAGAAAATTTCAACTAAAAGCAAGTGGCTAATGAGGATTTGGTTCTTCATTTATTTCCCTACTCTTTGGGAGATGTTGCCTTTAATTGGTATGTCAATTTGCCACCTGGATGCATCAAAGATTGGAATACATTTGAAAAATTATTTTTGGAACAATTCAAAACATTCATCAATCCAGCTGTGATACATCAACAATTCATATCAATCAAAAGGAACCTAGCTGAGATGGTTTCACACTTCAACCATCACTTTCATATGGCCTACCACAAGTTAGAAACCCCATATACCATACTAGTTGAAGCCATTATTCAAATTTTTTGAATGCAATGGACCCTCTTACTATGATCTTTCTGAGAAGAATTCCTACAGTGAATATTGACACATTGGACAAAGTCTTTGCAATAGTGATCACATTCATGAAGCAAGCCAATCCTAGTGGAAGAGGAATGATGCTTCCAGCACAAGCAGACCCTTCAATGCCAACATACCCTATGGGAGCACCTACCATGCCTAGCTAGTTCATACCTATGAACCCAATTCCATTGTAGCAAGCACTCACTCCAAAAACTCAAGTGATAACATATCTAGGGTATGAGCCCCCAAAAATAGCTTTCTTTGAACAGAAAGCAATGGTTCCTGTGGAAGTAGATAACAATCTCCTTTCAGAAGTTGGTCAAATGAAGAAGACTATGTCATAAATGAACAATGACCTGACATGTCTTAGATTGTCACAAGGACAAAATAACAAATTCCAAAGAAATAATGGTAGCCCCTATGACAACAATTTTTGTAAGAATTACAATAGGAACTTCAACAATAATAGTAACAACAACAATGTAGGAAACAATGGTGGAGGAAACAACTTCAATCCTCCTGATCATAACAATGGATTCTAAAGGAAAAAATGACAATGGAACACTCAACCAAATAATGGAAGCATTCCTACTAATAACAACAACAACAATGTTAAATATGCACATATGAATCAGTTTGATGATAGCCAAAATTTTCCTAGCAATGATGGTTTGTACTACAATGGTAATCAGGAGGTGAATCAAAAATTACAACTAAATGACAATCCTCCTCTTGTTCAATTCAATGCAATGCTATTGGAATCTTATGATCCTACACAAAATACACAAGTGGAACAACAAGCAAGTGAAGAATTCTCATTCCTATTTAGTCAAGAACCCAACCTACAACATGACAAGATGCTTGCCTTCCAAAATGACAATCAAAATACATACAATCTCAGAAATAGAAAGGATCCCTTGGTAGATGGGATTGCTCTAGATCTACAACCAACTTTGTCTAATCCTAGAGCAAGTAATAATCTACCATTGGTGAGGCTAGTGTAGGGAGGATAGTAGTATTAGAATTAGGTGAACATACCAACAATACTAAAGAACCCCGCTTGGTCTACTAAAAAGTACAATGTAGTAGAAGATCTAAAGAAAACTAAAACCAATATGTCCATGTTCGACATGTTGCAAAATTTTTGACAACAAAGAGAAAAACTCATGAAGACATTGGATAATATAAAGGTTTCCCACAATATGAGTTTTGTCCCTCAAAAGACATTGCTACAACAAGTAAATGCTACAGAAGCGATGCTCACTATGTTGAAAGACAAAGTTGAGGTACCCCCATTTTGCTAAGCATAAGGATATATGGCAAGAATATTCACAACTGCCTCATTGATTCAGGCACTTCATGTAATGTAATGCCATTATCAATAGCCCAAAGGCTAGGAGTTAGTCCCCAACCCTCTAACTGAGTGGTGATATAGCTGGATAAAATAGAGGTAAAAGTCATTGGAGTATTGAAAGATGTGCAAATATAGTTAACGATTGATCCTCAGATCCAAGATATTATTGACATACATGTGGTGGATATCCTAACGACATATGGATTACTTCTAAGTAGAGAATGGATGAAATTTTTGAGAGGATGGTTTTCTATAGACTTCACTCAATTGTGGTTGCCATGGAAAGGATAGAACAATCAAATCAAGATAGATGTTGAGCCCAAATTGAAAACAATGATTATAGATTACAATGTCCCAAATGAGATAACATTCTTACAATTAGATTTGAGTTCATACAAAGCGATGGTATTGAATATGGTTCCAAACAATACACCTCAAGATCAAAAAGGAAGAACCTAAGGTGTTGGTACCCAAAAGTGAAACTGTGGCACAATTCATAGATAGTATGGTAACTAATTTATAATTTTTAGGAGAAGAAGCTGACCTCGACATCCTCCTCCTTCTGGGATTTTTTTTATTAGACAGAGTTAGTCACTCTGAATTTGAATGTTCATCATATCAAAAAGTAGTTGCAAAGGTATTGACTCACATGATGGAAAACAAGGATACAAAGACCTCAATAGATGAAGTCACAAAAAATAAAATCTCTATGAACTCATCCCACATTGTATCATAGACTGAAGAAGAAAGTGAAGCTCTAAATGTATCATAGAGTGATACCTCTTTAGATGTTGGAGGTTTTTCTTTTCCTCCTCCAAGGATGATCAAAGTCCAAAGAAGAAGATGATATGTGAAAGGTAAAGGATGAACTTCAGTAGTCATTCATCCTGATGGTAAAGTTGAGGAAATCAAAGAGCTAATAGGGGAAATTTAGGATAACCAAGAAAAACAAACACTTCTTCTATCTATAGGTTATGAAGGGGACTCATCAAGTCTTGTGCAAGGAAAGTTACAATGGGTTCCCAAGAAACAATCATTCAAGGCTCAAGTGAAAGAGAAGTTAAGGATGAATAAGCATAAAGTTAGAAAACCCAAGGAAAATGCAATTTAGACACTCTACTTTGATGGTTCTAGGTGCAAGATGGGAGCCAGTGCACGTATCAAATTAATCAACCCAAAAGGTAGATCTTTCTATGCTACATATTGATTTCAATTTAGATGTACCAAAAATGGTTCAGAATATGAGGTGTTAATCTGAGGAATCCTCTTTGCACTCAAAAAGGGAGTCACAGCTCTCAAAATCAAAGGGGATTCCCAATTGGTCATACAAAAAGTAAAATCCATATATTCTTGCAACGATAAAAGATTACTTTCTTATAGGAGAAGGGTACGGGACATATTGGACGACTTTGAGACCTTAAACATCAAATCCATTCCAAGGAGAAAGAACATGGTAGCAAATTCTCTTGAAATCTCAGCTAGTGCATTACAACTAGTTGAAAGAACCAAGTTGAAAATATTTTTAGTAGAATTGGTTACTATTCCATCCATCCCTGATAATATCACAAACTTTCAGGTCTTTCAAGATGATCAACATATACTTGAGTTTATCATGTGTAGTCATCATTTTGAGGGATAGTAAATTGATAATACACCAGATGATAGACCTAAAGATGATGGACTTGAAGTTGAAGATAGGATTTTGAATTTAAAAAATAACACTATTCCAAAAGGGATGGTCGAACTTGAATGTATCTTTGATCCTGATGAATCTGCACTCAATAGAAGAGAAACTCAAGAAAAGGGAATTGAAGAATGTGATTCATACAATTTGGGTACTGACGAAGAATCAAGAATGGTACAAATAGGAAAATCATGTAACTCACAAGAAAGGGAGGATATGCTCAAATTACTCACTGACTATAAGGATGTCATTTCTTGGAGCTATGAAGAGTTGAAGACTTATGATCCTATGATTATCACACATGACATCCTCCTGAAACCTAATGCAAAGCCATTTTGACAAAGACAAAGACTAGTAAATCCTCTTATTGAACCTTTAATCATGAAAGAATTAAAAAAGTTACTAGATGCTAAGATCATATTCCCTATCCCCCATTCTACATGGGTGACAAATTTGGTTCTTGTGCAGAAGAAGACAAAAGAGATCCATCTTTGTGTGGACTTTCGTAACTTGAATCTAGCATCTCAGAAGGATAACTATCCTGTACACTCATTGGATGAGGTATTGCAAATTGTTAATGGTTCAAAAATGATGTCATTCTTGGATGGTTATTCAAGATATAATCAGGTGATGGTTGACAAAGAAGATAGGCTAAAGACTACTTTCACAACCAAGTGGGGAATGTTTTCTTATAGAAGGATGCCTTTTGGATTAATTAATGTGGGAGCTATGTTTCAACAAGCAATGGATGAAGCTTTCAAAGGGTTGATAAATAGATGTATAGTAATCTATATAGATGACTTGACTATCTTTTCAAAAGATTGAAGTACCCATATTGCTAACCTAAGGAAAGTATTCAATAGAGGTCGTAAATACAATATATCCCTCCATCCCAAGAAATGTTCATTTGGTGTTACTAAAGGAAAGCTCCTAGGACATGTCATTTTTGAAGCCAAATTCTCCATTGATCTAGATAGAGTTGAGTCTATTTTGAATTTAGCACCTCCAAATAGTCGGAAGGAATTGAAGTCTTTCTTCAGAGAGATAAATTTTGTGTGAAAATTCTTAAGTGGATTTGCAGAGATAGTTCATCCCCTCAATGATTTAATCAAAAAGGGGGCTAAGATAGAATGTTTAACAGAGATAAAGAAATCATTCAAAGATATTAAGGTTGCCATTTCCATAGCCCTAGTTTTGGTGAGTCCCAATTACAAGTTGTCATTCAAGATCTATTCCTTTGCTTCTGAACATTCTTGTACAGGGATCTTGACACAAAAAAGATAGAAGGAAGATGAATGAACAATTGCTTTTATGATTTTTCCTTTGAAAAACATAGAGTTGAAATATTCAAACCTTGATAAATAGTCTTTTTCATTGATTAAGGCAATAAATAAGTTCTGTCACTACATACTTAGAAGTAAGGTGTATGCAATTGTTCCTAATCCAACAATAAAGACACTTTTGATGTAAAATGAACTTGGTGAAAGGAGGGGAAAGTGGATGGCCATACTTCAAGAATTTGATCTCAAAATTAAATCTATGAGATTAGTTAGAGGTCAAGGGTTATCAAAAATGATAGTTGATAACTAGGATGGAAATGAAAAGGAACTCAAGTTTGATGATGAAATAGATGAAGATGATCAAAAGAAGATGGTTGTATCACAAGTTGATATTAACCAAGGTATGGTGACAGATGTGTGGTACACCAAGACATTGTTTATCTCTTACAAGACCAATGCCCCAAATGGATGAATAGTTCACAACGCAGAGGACTTAAGATGAAATGTGAGTCTTACGTGTTACTTGATAAGAAGTTGTATAAAAGAAAATATGAAGGGATGTATCTGAAATGCTTAGGACATGAAGAAGCTAATGATGTCTTGGAACATTTTCATGAAAAGTATGGTATAGGACATGGTTCAATAGAAGCAACAAATCACATGATTCTAAGATTAGGTTACTTTTGGCCATCAATATTTAAGGATACTTTTGAGCACATGCATTCTTTTCATATATGCCAAACTAGTGCTAACAAAGAGAGGCACCTAGTAATGCCATTACAATTGGTGTATGAGGTGCACCCCTTCACAAATTAGGGATTGGATTTCATTGGTCTAGTCAATCGACCATCATCAATTGGACATGAATTCATCCTTACAGCTATGGATTATTGTACACGGTCGATGGAGGCAGAGACATTTAGAAACTGCATTGCTAAGGAAGTAACTAACTTTCTAGAAGAGCACATTGTTACTAGGTTTGGAATGCCATTCACTATTGTGTGTGATAATGGATCTACTTTTGCATATGGATTTTTGACCCAATTGGCATTTGATAACAAGGTTATTATCAAATTCTCTTCAAATTACTACCTAGAAGGAAATGGGGTAGTGGAATCTACAAACAAGAACTTGATCATAGTGATAAAATGATTGTTGAATGTGATAAAATGATTGCTGAAAGAGAATCCTAGGGATTGGCATACACAATTAAAATACACCCTATGGACAGATCAAGTGAGGGTCAAAAATGCATTGGGGACTTCTCCATACTTGCTTGTTTACAGACAAGAGCCAATGTTTCCACTCAACCTCAAAATTCCAATTTTGAAATTCATGAGTGGGTATGCTAAGGATGTCAATAAAGTTCAAATCAAATTGATGAATCTCTTAGAAATGGATGAGAAATGAACAACTGAATTAGAGCACATGGCTAAACATCAAGCTGTTGTGAAAAGATAGTTCGACAAGAGGGCTAAGATCAAATCATTCAAGATTTTTGACCTTGTTCTACTATGGGATAAGGAAAAAGAAAAGCCAGGTAGTCATACCAAGTTTCAATGCTTGTGGACAACTCCTTATCAAATCATAGAGATCTTGGGAGAAAACACTTTTAGGCTCAGTTCCTCACAGGAAGAATTTCTTCCCTTGCCCATAAATGGGAAATTTTTGAAGCATTATTTTGAGGCCTAAAAAAACAAAAAATTAGTTAGATTTCATTTCTACATTTAGCTTAGATTTTTATTCCTGCAAGTGTGTTTTCTTTCATGTTGCATGTTTTCTTTTAGTCGTGTGTTTCCTTTCAAAGTTGCATCGATCCTAGAGGGGTAAGGTGTACTTGAGATTATCTCTTAAGATTTCACCAACCACTTCTTTGTTCCATTTTTAGAAAGAGATATTTCTTTGTCAAAACATTTAGATGATTCTATGTTTCATACCAACCAAGTGATAGATATTTCTTGTGGAAATAGGAGATTTTTAGTCTAAAAATTAGAGGCCTAGACCACCAAGTTCTCAACACTTTGAAAATTTAAAAAAATTGATCGTTTTAGGTGTTATTAAATTTAAATTTGAAGATGACAAGAAATGATCCAAACTTTGACTAGTCCAAAGAGGAGGGGCCTTTTCGAAGTGTTACTAAAGATCATTTCTTGGCATGAGAGTTTTCAAAGAATTCTAAAAAAGGAATGCAAGGGATGTTCATAAGAGATTGAATCCAAGAAACAACACCGATATTCTAGCTACATAGTCTAAGTGTAGTTAGGATACAGAATAAAGAGAGGGAAAAAAAAGGAGAAAGGGACAGTGTTAAGTTTGAAGGATTCTAAGATCTAAAAAGGAAAAAGATGCATTCTCAAAATGAAGTATTCAAAGTATTGTTCCATCAAAAGTAACATGTTGAATGACATGGAGAAATTATTCAAAAGCCAAAGAAATTCAAAGGAACATGGCCATCCTACCAAGGGCCCTCAAACTGATTCTATAATTTGGTCAAGCAATTGATTGACAAAAGCCTTTGTGAAGTTTCTAAATGAATAGACTAGGAGGAATGGAAGATCATTTCAAGTTATCAGAGAACTTTGATTGACTACATTTTGACACATCAAAAGGAATGAATATGCAACACACACATTGATCTAGAAGGTTTCAAGTTCTGATATTTTGACTGAAGAGTCATTTGAAAGATGCTTAGGATGTTCAAATTTTGGTTGGTGTTTGACACACATCGAATAGATGTTTGCTGATGAAAAAATGCCTTGGTTATTTCTTCCTTTTTTTAGGGCTATTTGTTGTGGTATCCACAATGAATACCCCATTCCTAGTTAGGAATGGGGACCCCCTACCTTTTTTGACTCCCAAATTCTCAATTTGAGGGCTAGAAGAAGAAAATTTGTTTATAACTTGTGTCAGAAAAAAACCTCCCCCAACCCCTACATGCGCACATCGAGGTGTGGTGCATGTGAGGAGAGGAGGGTTATAAAATCCTCCCTTGCCTCCTCCTTCCTCATTTTCTTCTCTAAGTGAAGAGGAGGGAGAGGTAAACCCCCCCATTTCCATGGTTCTCGTAGTATACAGACTGCGCATGTGCCACATAGGCTGCACTGGCTACGCACTTGTATAGGCTGTAGGTTATGTGCACCAAGCTGGCTGTGCACTTGCATTGACCATGCACTACCGTGACACTGGCTGCATTGGCTGTGTGCCATGCAAGCCACACTGCGCTGCCCTCATAGGTACATCGGGTGTGCACGGGTTTTACCCCTCGCGCACGTGCCTTAGCGTGGGTGCCCGCTTGTTAATTTTTTTAAAATTTTTTTCATTTTTTTTTTCTTTTTTTGAAAAGTGTTATTTAAAACATATATATAATAATAAAATAATAAAATTTAAAAAATAAGTCCCTAAAGGGAACGAGTTTTTTTTCACTTATGTCATTTTTCACTATCTAATAACTTATTGTGTTTTCTTTTTCTCGTGATGTGCATGTAGCACAATCAGATGGAATCCATATCTAGAGCACTAGTGAAACTAGTTGTTTTCAAATTCCAAGGCATGCTCCCAAAGTCAAGATTGCATGATGAGTATCCTGAGATCAAAGATACTGACCTTGGTCAAATTTGGGTGAATTCTTGAAAGTTTGCAACAATCTAACACAAAGGTCAACCTTGGTTTCTACTTTGATCTGATCTAGATTAGTGAACACAATGTCACATTCTGTATCAGTACAATTAACTGAATTGGTCATGACCTTGTCTCGACGCTTCATTCCTGATGAAAGGGTATTTAAGAGGATCATCAGAGAAGTGGTCTTAGATCTATGACCTAATAACATCAAGAGGGTCTTCCATCTTCCCATAGCCGATCAATTCATTTGACTCTCCTATGAAGCAACTAAAAGATGGTATAAAGATCATCACTAAGAGGCCATCGACATCAAACATTCCTTCTACTTCATTAAGAAGCCACCTTGGGGAAAGATAATTAGTAAAGTGGATATGAAATAGGGATACATGAAGGATGAGATTGGATACTCTATTATTCTCCTAAGTAGAGTCATGGGCTTACCTACAGCAGGTCGTCTTGCTCCATTCATGGTCAACTTCATTGAGACCATCAGACATGTGAAGATACAACTTGATTGGGCCACCACACTTAGTGAAAACTTGTGTGATCAATTGAGGATAGTAAAGGATAAGAAGAAGTTCTATATGAATTATTATGTGGTTTACCTTCTTGTAGCAAGGGCAACAAGCTATCTCGAGTTGTACAAGAAAGGTAGTATGCAATACCCCAATGCATGGCCATATATAGTCTATCCTCAGTTGGTAAGGAAGAAGCTCTCACCACATAGCAGGAAGTATATAATTGTGAATGATACCTTCATCTTTGCCATCATTTGATTCATCGAGGGGAACTATGGGAAGATATTGTCTGAGGAAGCCAAGGCACAGATCATAGCTCTTGGATCATATTTCATCTAGTTTCGAACATTTACATATATTTGGGTAGGTGGTGCATCTATCAATCCAAAGAAACTCCTAAGGTACCCAAGTGACAAGTTGGTCCTAATGGAAATATCCTGGTAGATTGAATCAACTTATGAGAGGACTAAAAAATAATAGAGAACTTGTTGGGATTGGCCTTTTTCAAAGGAGCATATCAGGTGAAGAGAAAACAAGATATTTCAATATTTGAATGGGAATGGGAGAACTATCCTCTTGAATAGTACAACTCTCCTCGACCATATTTTGACAATGTGGCCAAAGTGGAAAACCTAGCCAAGAAGGATTTCTATCATGAGGATGTTATTGAGGATCATTGGATGAATGCCACAAATGACTACGATGTTTGCATTAGAGAATACTATAGGATGAATTTGTATCTAGGAGAAAAGGCTCTCCATTTGACCATCCCTGATGAGATAAGGCTACAAGACTCTGAGGAATGACTAGATCCCCTATTCAATGCAGATAAAGTTGGTGAGGGACCCATTCTAAATGCAGAAGTTGATAGAGAGGAAAGAGATGATATTAATCATTGAGCAAGACATGTCATTCAAATGACAAAGAGTTGGATTAAGAAACCCTTTCCACTTGATCCAATTTTAGATATAGTAATCTTTCATGCACATGCTCACCCAAAAAGGGGAAAGGGAAGGAAAGTCATAGTTCCTATCTTTGAACTCTAGTCTCCTACTAGGCTAGAGACAGTCTACCAGCTTGATCTCCCAATGGGATATTGTCAACCTTATAAAAGAAAGAGAAAGAGAAAGAGAACCTCTCCTCAGAGGATTCTAATAGAATAGGTTATAGAACATGTGTCTTCTCAATAGCATGAATAGAGCTCACAAGAATCCCAAGGTATTGGAGCCTCTCAAATCCAAGATGAACCTTAGTTGCCTCATTTTTTTCAAGCTAACCTGAAGAGTGGGAAATTCCAGAGACTTCTATTCCTCTTGTACAAGAAGAGTCTACATCTCCTACAGTTCCAAAGAGACAAAAGAGGATCAAGGTTAGGGTGAACAAGAGGCAAAGAGTCAGTAAGAGATTAGTGCCTAATCCATCTATTCCTAAAACCATTTCAGAGGAAGAAATAGAATCAAATGAGGAGGAAGAACAAGTACCATTACAAAGGAGAGCTCAATTAGCAAAAAACATATAATTGGAGAAAAGTAAGAGTGCTACAAGTACACCACCACCCACCCAAGTGGAACCTGTAGAACTCTCTTCTTTGGAAGATGAAGTTTAACAATGGGTAGATGAGAAAAGGGAGCAAGGTGAAGATGTTCTCTCCATCCCAAATTTTGATTTCATACCTATGGGTATGGAATTAGTTGGGGATAAGATCAGAGACACCCCTACGGGTGAACGTTAATAGCAAGATTTGATGTAGATGCCACTAGAAATACAAGGTCCTCATCTCACTCCTCTATCTCCACCACAAGTCACGGTGGTAGATAAGGGTTCAATAACTCCTCCACCTCTAAGTTCAGAAGAGGAACATGTCCAAAAGGAACCATCATTACAAGGACAACTAGAACCAAGGGTTACTGATGAGCCATCAAAAGAGGCATAGATAGCAGAATGTGCACAACAACCTTCTCAGGAAGTTGAGGATCAAACTATAGGATCTACACAGAACGAGACTATAGAAGAATAATCCACATAGCAGGAGACTTCGTGCAAGAGTGATAAAGAGAAGGAGGTAGTTGAACATATCCCTTCATCATCTAGAGCCAAGGATGTAGAGAGACATATCCCATGATGGTTTTAAAAAGAAATAATGAGAAGTGCCAAGCATCAATTACATGCTTCAGAGGATGACATTTGTGATATTGTAGAGATCTTGAACAAGCCTGAGTCTCCATTACATGATGCAATGCCATTTGCATTCACCACTTCTATTTGAAACCAAGACTTATTTGCACAAGTGGCTCACCCTCCTGAAGGTATAGATGCAAAAGCTATTAGTCTTGAGGATTATGAAGTGAAAGATATTATTTTGGAAAATTCTACATGGGATACATCTCGACAGATGATGACTATGGGAGTTAAAGAGGTTTTCAGGCACATGGAACATGATGAGATTGAAATTAGAACACTTCAAAGTCAATTTGAGATCCTAAAGGGATATCTAGCCAAAGTTATTGGCCCTCTTGATCCTGAATGCCTTGACGAGACTTTGAATACCATTCTTAGAGAAGGGGAAGGTGTATAGGTCAATCCATTTTTGAAATCCTGTCAAGATTGGCAAGACAACCTTGAGGATAAAGGTGTCACTATAATCATAGTAATTTTGAATTTGTTGCATGCTATGCAAGAGAATGTGGATAAGATCATGGCAATTTTGAGGTAGGACTTTAGTAGCATGGATGAGGTACAAGGATGGAGCAAAGATTTGCAAACTTTCCAAGCCATAAAAGGGCAAAGGTACCGCATTCTGATTGATGTATATAAAGGAGAAGAGTTATACATGATAGATGATTAGATAGAGAAGATTGTAGATGGAAATAAAGTGATGGAAACATTTAATGATGAGATACATAGGCTCAAGGACCAAGCCCGAGGGAAAATTTTGGAAGCAGAAAAGTTGTACAGTGATGCATGCATGGACATTTTTGAAGATCAAGAATGAGAGAAGCTATTTCTTGTTGAGGTATTCATGGAGAATTTCAAGAAGAATTTAGAGGAAGCATCCAATGATGAAGACATCAGATTAGCCTTCAGGATAGAGGAAGCACTGTTAGAGTTGGACACCAAACTCGAAGATTTTGTAGAGACTTGAATTGAGGTGGACAACTATAGACTGAAGGTCAAAGAAAAATATGAGGCTTTGGATCTTCTAGATGTGGTTAATATTACTAAGATGATAGAGAAATTCATGGTAAAACATCCAAACATAGCTTTGGGGTGAAGATGAACAAAACCCAGATGCCAGAATTTCAATTTTGACACTATAAAATTTTGAGATTCTAACCCAGTCAAGGTCTACAACATTGCAACTCTGTAGCTCCATAGGTCCATAGCTTCATAATTCAGAGGTGCACCAAAAGTTGACTGCCAATTCTAAAAATAACACTTTCCATACATTGAGATTGCATTTTGATGGTAAGTTAACTTTGACACATGCCTAGTAAAGAGCCGGCTTCTATTTTTTGGTGTCTCCATGCACTTCCACTTTGATTGATGGCTTCCTCCTACCTTCTCTCTCATGCTTTTTTTTTTTTCTAACATGTAAAGGGCTCATGCATCCAAATGATAAATAAAATATGGATGGAGTCCCTCTAAGCACCAGTTAGATTGTTAGTCTGTATATATTTAGTTTGTTTTAATGTTTTAAAAGCATTTTATTGTATGAAGATATCTCTCATTCTCAACACAAATTAAGGAGATGATTTCTTATAAATACCTCATTGGAAAATGTAAAAAAGGCTTCCATTATTATGCAATGAAATTATGTTTTCGGTGCTTGCATTGTGAGTGTAGTCATTCTTGCCTGAATGTGTCATTGTTTTGTGGATTTTATTCATGAGATTGTGATTGACCAAAAGGTTTATTGTATTGTTTTTGGTTGTATGATCTTTTAGTTCTAGTGTTTTATATAGATATACAAATTCTACTAACATAATGAGCTTGAGAAGAAATCACCCAATTGTGTCTACATAGCTTTTTGTCTCGCATGAGTGCACTTTCTGTGGCCTTGCAATTCGATGAAGAGTGAAATATCATTCGATTTGTTAAATATTCTCACCGATGATTGCATGAATGGATTCTAGGAAGTGTTGCTCCTATTTTCATTAGTTTCCTATTGATTTCTTTGAAGGTTTAATTCGCAACATATTGTGTTTTGTAGCTTATGTCCATTTAGGAATTTCAATTTCAAGTTATTTCAATTTCATGTCATTTTCTTTTAGTTTTGTTATTTTCTTTACTAAGCCCCTATTAGAATAAGACCTCATAGTAGCTGCATTGTTAGAGTTGCATTCATAAAAAAACAAAAAATACAAAAATATTGTTCTCTTTTGGTGTGACATTTTGAGATAGTGAATAGATTTACTTCGAATCTGAGATAAAAGTGTCTTTGGTACCAGCAAAGGCCTTCTTGTGAACACTCACATTTATCTTCTGCTGAGTAGATTTTGGTACGTCACAAGACAAATACTGAACCTTGGAGTAGGTCCTTAAAAATATTTTCTTTTCAAGGGAGGAATTATGCAATGGATTCTTGTCATTGACCTCATGTAAAATGAATGCCCAACAATACCCAATGTCTTCTTTCATATATCCTTTGGTCATGTCAAATTTACCAACCTTCTTTCCCACAATAATCTTCTCTATAAGGTAAGATCACTAAAGAATCTATGAGGCTTCCTCAATATGCTCTTGGTACAACCTTTTTGCTTGTTCATAGGTAAGCTTGATGAATTGATTTGAATGTAGAAGATGGAATACCCTCTCAATGTTATTGGGTCATAGATCAAGGACAAATTCACCAATAATACTCTTCACAACTCTCTCCTCAGAGACAAAGTGTTTTGCAAGTGTCATTATAAGCTCTAAAGATTGTATTGACATTGGGTGTGATGCTGCATTTACTAGTCCTAATAAAATCAATGCAAAGACCATAGTAGACCTCTCAATGGGTTTGTTACAAATCTTTAGGAATTCTCCCCCAAATCAATATGCCCCAAGTCTATATCCTTGATTTTTGACTAGTCATCTTTAAACCTACACTTTTTTGGAATGCCTTGGAATTTGAAGAACATTGGTTTCAGTGCCATTTTCTTACCCATAGGATTTTATGAAGATGCCATTATATCTACACAAATGGATGTCCATTAGTTCATGATTGGAGAAAAATAAATAAATTAAGACCTAAAACTAACATTATGAAAGCATAGAAAATTATATGCTCTGAAACACTAGAAAACCCCTATAAATCCTAGACTACAAAAAAAAGTGGCGCATGTGGCACACTCGATAGGTGTGCCAAGTGCACCTATTTTTTGAAAACAAATCTAATAACATAGTGCACATCAATGCACCTAATGGGGTGTGATGATGCCCATCACATCTTATTCTATTTTTTTTGTTTTTTTGTTTGATAGTTAGGTGTGCATTAGCACACCTGAACAGGTGTGCTAATGCGCTCCTAATTTTATGTATTTTTTTTAGTTTTGATTCTTGTGTTAAATTTTTATATGTGTCAGGGGTGCAGAGTAGTGCACCAGGTTGGGTGGGCTACTGTACACCCACTACTTAAGTGTTTCTTGTTGACTTGCATAGGTTTGTGAGCCTTTAGGAGTTGCAAGGAAAAGTAAATGTCACACTTGAATAGGAGTGGAGCTGTAGTATAAAGTAGGTGCAAGGGAGAAAAGAGGAATTCAAAGTGCAAAAAATGGTGAAATCTGAGGTAAGGAGCTCAAGGGGGGTGTGGGTTATATAGACCCCCCTCCCAAAAAAATTGTGGAGCTCTGTTGTTTTTTTAGCTACAGAGGTGCACTATAAAAATTTTCCCACTTTTGGTGCATCAGCACACATATGTAGGTGTGTTGGTACACCTTTTACTTTGCAATAGGCCTCTAGTGTTTAAAATATCTAATTTCTAAATTGACAAGCTCTTAGGGAAGACTTAAACACAAACTAAGGTACTAGGGAAAACCCCAAAATGGTTCTATTCATAGATTAGGAGTGCAAAAAGATCAAAAAAATGTAGGGTGTCTCCATTTCTACTAGGAAATGGGGCATGCATTTTAGAACTACAACACTCACAAAGAAATTCTCACAAAAAGAAGATTCCCTTGGAAACTCACAACATTACCACAAACCAGATATTTTGTCAAATAGTTTATAGATAGCTAATGACTCCAAGAGTTTACCATGTCATATGTCATGATTCCATAATAAATGTGTAGAATTCTACCAAACACCTTCAAAAACCTCTACATAGTAGTCAAAATGGTAGCAAGCAAAGAATTTGAGAGCAAATTTGATGTGCAATACATCAAATAGTTGGCATCTGAGAACTTGTTTGAAGATGTTGGTAGTTGGCACCTCATTAGAAGTTGTTGGTGATTTTCCCATGGTAGAAATGGAAGGAGTGGTGTGGAACAATAGTGGTGGCTCCCAAGTGGAACACGGCTAGGGTGAGCAAAGCAAAATAGGTAGAAGTGACTCCTAAGTGACACACAGGAAGGTGACTCATGGGTGGTGGAAGAAGGCAACAATGGTAGAGGGTAGTAGTGGTAGAGGTAATGGCTCATAGGCAAGTGGCTCATGAGTGGTGGAAAAAGGTAGAACTAGCAGAGGGTAGTAGCTTACAAATGGTATCAAGAGAAAAGATGAAATTTTCAACTTTACAATCAAAATGTATGCAGGTTTAGCCAAGTAGAAGGTATGGGCAAATTTGTGAAAATAGGGGCATTTTCAATAGAACAGGGGCTAAAGGAAACCATTTCTTAGTCATGAAAAAAAATGGAAGATCTATCCCAAGAGGTTATTAGAGGTCAAGATGAAAAATACACTGGCATTTCAGCAAGAGTTGAAGCTGAAGTAGTAGTAAGAAGAAATTATGAGTAGAAGACTAAAGAGACAATCCATCCTAATATGGAATAGTTCATGAAACTTACTAAGTGAGTATTTAATATCATAGAGGATCTAAGAAGCATGAATGATTGAAGTATAAAATTGAGAAGATTCAATAAGAGATTAAAGAATATTAATGAGAAAGTTAATGCTCCAAGGAGAAACAAGAGTATAGTTGGTCTTGGCTACCAAGGTGACAACAAGATCGAAGAAGGAGAGACCATTGGAGAAAAGAGCCTAAGCAAAAGTAGATCAAGAAGAATATATTAAAAATTTTAGGGTTCTCCAAAATTTACTTGTTATTACTACTGAAATAAAGGGTGTGGACCTAGCATGAGTTGGTTTAAGAATATCACACCTATTCAGTAGTGTACCCTTAAAGGATATTGCAAAAACTACCATTTTATGACCATAATAGACAATAGTGTATATCTCATTGTAATGAGAAAAAAATAGATGGACAATTCTACTATTGCATAAGTTAAGGATATAGGGTAAAAGACTACAAAATGAAGGCTAGAGATAATCAGATGTCTCTCCAGGCAACAAGTACTAGTAGAAGAGATAGGTTTCACATAGTGGTCTACACAACCTATGTAAATGATGGTCATCTTTCAAAATAATATAGATTAATGATGATTCCAAGGAACAACACCAAACTATGGAAAGGTACCCTGATAAATTGTTACAACTTCCACAAAATTGCCCATCTTGAAAGAGACTACAAAAGGAGTAGAAGATCAAAAAACAAATAATTGATCAAGAAATTGAAGAATAAGACTATAGAAAAAATATAGTACTTCTCCACCAAGTGGAAAAATAGAGTGAAGTGGCTAAATAAAATCCAAATGAGGTTACAAACTCACCTAGCAGTGATGAGCCCTCACAAAACTAGTCCTCTAGTATAAATCAATAAAGACCACATGATAGATGAGAAGATGATGAAAGGAAGCACAAACTATTGATGGAAGAACAAAGGACAAGAAGGTAATCATAGCATAGAGATTAGGAGAATTGATGACATATATCCTATAGTAGGTAAATTATTTTGTCCATTGTTTTAACCCTAACATTAGAATATCTTTAAAGAAATATGTGGGTTGAGAATCATTAGATACCTTACATAATTGAAACCACATGTGCTTTCATACTACAAAACCCCAAGAGCTTATAAGTGAATCAGAAAGAGTATTGTTTGTAAAAATAATCTCTCACAATATTGCATAATGACCAGTCAAGAATCAAGAAAGGACAATGTTGGAAGAAATCAACAAGCTTAATCTAATTAACATTAGATAAAGTGATCATTCTTAGTAGGAGAATAATTTTTCCAAAGGGAAAGAGGTGGAGGATGAAAATTCACTATCATTAATACATGATGATGTCATACTTATAGAAGATGTGAGTGCATATGTGGAAGTTGATATTTGGGACATATGTGATGAGAAGATATAAGAATTTTATTGCTCATTCTTCTCTAAAGTGTTCATAAAGGAGAAGAACAAATATCTAGAGGATTCCATGCTAAGAAAGGTGGTGGACATACAGAATTTATTCTAGGAAGAATGGGTAATACATTTTTTGAGTTCAATCCATGAGTAGTATATATGGCTAGATAAACCATAGAAAATCACAAAATCCCTAATAGAGAGTGTAAACATTTTAAATGTGTGTGGAATTAATCTATTTATGAATCCCATATTGGTTAGGCAAGAAATTTCAATGGAAAGAGGACAACCAACCCAATATAGAACAGGTTGCATAGTGAATGAGATCATAGACCCAAAGATAAGGTTTGTAGCCATGGTGTTAGAGTGAAATATGTGCCACACTAGTAGGGAAAATTATATCCCTAGAAACATAGCATACAAAGAAGCTGAAGTGATCCACAAGAAGTCACAAATTGATCTATGTGGATATCTAAATAGGTAGATAGTGGAGAACTTAGGAAAGGTCATGAATGATAATAAAAATAAAACCCTAAGGTTTCAGCCTATACTACTATGCATGTATTATGTCATAAAGGATAATTTCATTGATCTTCATCTTCAAATGAAGTGAAGATCAACCTGTCATGGCAATGATTTGTGAAATCTACTAGATATTGGAAGGAAAAGGAAATAGCATGTTTTGGGAATACTTCAAAGGTTTCTAGAAGGAAGTGATTCACAAAGAAAGGATACCTATGAGCTTAGTGGAAAGTTTTAAATTCCATGTTTATTTTTTGGAAAGCACACCCAAGTGCACTGCATGTGCATTTCAACTAGGAAATTACTTGTTTGTACCATTTACTTATGTAGTAAAAGAGGAAGAGGCAAAAAATTAAATAGGATTATTATTATCATTGGAGGAAATATCAATCCTTTCAAGGTTTTGCACTTGTATAGAGATAAGAAAAAAAATCTCCAAGAGAAGATGAAACCTTTGCAACCAACTCCACAAAGGGTAACTAGGAGTCTAGTATCAAAACCATTCAAGATGATGAGCACAAAAAAGATGGAAGAAGAGATAGCTACAAGTCCACCACATGTGACTCAATGTTAGGAGGAAGAAGAGTCACCATTAGCTCAACCAAAGGCAAAAGAGACTTAATTAGAAAATGATTCAACCAGAGCAGTTGTCTGAATAGAAGCAAATAAGGAGGTGAAAGAAAATACATCAAGGACACCAAAGAAAGGTAAGAAGAAATATAAAATGGTCCCATTGAAGAAATTATAAATATAATTTTAAAAAATAATAATTATTCAATTTTATATAATATATTTTTAAGATAACAAGTCCATAATGGCTGCATTGGCTAGCATGAGAGAAATAAAGAGAAAACCATATAATATTGGGTTTTTAATATGCAAAAAAAAAAGGACAATATTGAATAAAAAATAGAGTACTATATGAAGGTTTATGATAAAATGGCACAAGATTCACTAATCAAAATAAGACCCAAATTGTCTAAGTGTTAAAGGCATTATTTATTGGAGTATACAAAATAATCTTCAACAATACAAAGGATGTGATAGGCAACACAACTAGTCAAACAAGTGAAGACTAGGCAATAGTCAGCCAATAGTTGACAGAGATTACACCAGAAGTTGATACCTAATCGAAGGGAATTTAGACACAAGGTGACCCAAGGAACCACCCAATTCCAAGAATAGAGTGACAAACTATCCAAAAAAAATGGAGACAGATCAAAGTGTAAGAGTTGAGAGAGATAGGGGAACTGAAGAAAGGAGACAAAGAACTACAAGTCCTCAAAGCTTGGAAGAAACTTAATAGGAAGAAAAGAAAGAGAAAATGAATGTGACTCAAGGAAATTTGATCTTACCCTATACTGAAGAAAGTAAAACTATAAATTAAATTGAAATGGATGAGCATCTAGTAGATGTCCCACCCATTAAACATGTTGATGAAAAAACTAAAGCTAAATGAATCAAGTCACCTATGGATATGAATTAACAATAGATTGATGAGATGATAAAGGAAACCACCATATTATTGGTTCATCACCAAAGAAGGAAAAAGGTAGAAAAGATGAATCACCTAAACTTCTCTAGATACCAGATGAAGATACCCTAAAGAAAAATTCTCCAAAATTAGAGAAAGAAGAAGAAGAAAAACAAGTAGAAGAACCAAAATGAGAGGAGGAATATCAGAAGGAAGAAGAATAAGGTATAGTAGAAGGGCCTAGATCCTCAAGGTCAAGAGTTTTTGAGAGTATGACACATGGACAATCAGGCTAAAAGAGATCACCAAGCATGTCTATAATGATAGGTGGTGAGTACTCTAGATAGAAGAGAAGGCTAATGAGATATATGATGTCATCTTCCTCATACACATCCACATTATCAAGCTTAAAATATGGAGGGGAATCATTTGAGAAGGATGTAGGCATAGCATAAGAAAAGAAGAAACTAGATACCAAATTTTTTGAAAAGAAGTCTATAGTCAAAGACACGGATCTAGAAGAAATCAATGATACAAACAATAATTCAAAAATAAAGGAGAACTTAAGAAGTAGTAGAGAGAAAGAAAAATGGTGATTACTATAAATATTATTTCTAAATTGGCTTCAGATGCTACATATGATCCTAATATGGATCTTGTTAGGATTAAACCATGTATAGAAATAAGAATTACATGAAAATATAAACAATATCAGAAAATAATAGATCACATAGAAAAGAAAACAAGACACCAAGATCTAATGTGGTTCACCCAATCCCTGGGCTACATCCACCAAACAAGAAATTTGATATTATTACAATCTAGTGATTACAACTTGATTACAATATGTAATCCCTTATAGTTCAATACCACTATAAGAACCAATTTTCACATTACAACTATGAAACAATACCTAACCCTAAGCCCTTTTATACAATTATTTTATGCCACTTTAGGGTTACAACATGTCAGCCATACGTTAGCCACAACCAAAAAATTTATTTATGTAGTGTATGCAGTACTTCCCTAATCAGTCAGCACAAACTAATAATCTTCCACTTCAGGACTGATCAAAATCCACACTAGACAACAATCTCCCGCTTGGAGATTGATCATGTAGCAATACCACTACCGCATGGGGCTTCCATTGGATCAAACCACCCTAGACTATGTTGTTCTATTATTCTTTCTTAGTCTAGAAGACCAACTAAACCTGAAGAGGAGTTTAGCTTCTCCCTTGTTACTACCTTTGTAAACATATCTACTTGATTGTCATTTGTATGTATCTTATCTAGCTTTAACTGTCCATCCTCCAAAACTAACTGAATGAAATGGTACCACAACTGTATGTGTTTGGCCTTTAAATGCAAAGCTAAATTCTTTGCAAGATGAATGGCATTTTAAATATCTATAAATAAATAATTATGTAGTATGTATAGTACTTTCATAATCAATCACCACAAACTAACAGATCTTATAAAAAACTCACCACTTTGGTTGACAAAATCAAGGATAATCATGGAAGCATAAAAGAACTAGTGGAAAGGATGATGGAAGATAAAATGTTAGATAAAATGAAAAATTGGGTAGGATAGAAGGATACTCTACAAGAGGCTAAATCCAAAATAATAGAAGTATTGCAAGCCCCATGAATGATCATGAAGAATACATATGATCAAAGCACACTCTCACTAGACTTAGAGAAAAAAATACAACAAGATCAACAAGAGCTACAAGAACTACAAGGTAATTCCAATGTAGACACAAATTCTATAGTTGAATATCTATCCATAACTCAATGGACATTAGCCCTTATTCATTAGATCAAAGGAGAATAGGAGAAAAGATAAAATAGACTAATGAAGCTATAATGTATTCTATCTCCCATGAAAAGCATCAGCCTAACATATTTTGTAAATGTTGATGCACTTTCCATTGGAGTACTAGTCAATACATTAAGTTAACTTGAAGCACTCTTGGCCAACATAGAGTGAGACAATTTCTCTCATTAACTTAAAGGCATAATGAGAAACCCATTTTTCTACCACACAAGGTCAATACAATGATGTATTTGACATCTTTTAGAATTCTTTGTCATTGGTAACAAAAAGAGAAAGAATGAGAAAATATAAAGGATATAAATAAAGGGAGAGAACACATGTAGAAGAGAACAAAGGGGACAATAGAAAAGAAAAAATGAGGATAATACATAGATAGGGATAAGGATAAGGGGAGAAACAATAAAGAAGGAAGAGAATGAACTAAACTAAGGACAATGAAAACACATGAATACAAAAAAGGAAAATATAAAGTGGCAAATAGCGGGAGAAAGGATTAGAGAAAGAGGAATAGTAAGGCAAGCACATTATTAGGGTGAAATTTTAAAAAAGTGTTCTAAATGAATCTATCAATGACATAGCGTTCACTGGTATAGAAAGGAAATGGAAGACATTAGAAGAAGGTTTTTACAAATGAAAACTTCACAAAATGATATAGAAGATTGTCATTAAGGGATGTTTTTCCAATAATGCCAAAGGGGGAGATTATTGATCATATAAGTACCATTGGTGTGAATATTCTTAATAGTATTTTCATTTATGGGAAAATTAGCTAACAACCAATCAAAGGATGAAGAGAACACAAGATACTATGATTACTAGTAAACTAGTATGCACTTATGTGCACCATGCCACATATGAAGATTTGTATGCAAGTTAGTCCATCTTCATCATCACTGAAGTGAGTCACCATAGATGTGATGGAAGAGTAATATAAAGAGTGGATGTAATACAACTGAAGTTTGAAATTATAGAAGAAAGAAAGGATGAAGCCTATAATAGGTTCATAGGTTCACTAACAAGGCTTACCATTTTAGACCTCAAGTGTAGGGGTCATAGGTTTCATCTGAATAGAATAGGCATATAATTCAAATTTTGAATTAAAAAATGAGTAGGATGATTTTATAATAAAAATGATCAACAAAAGAAAATTTATTGTGAAGGCATGTTTTTGTTGAAGATAAGAGAATTGAGAGGGGGAGGAGTGTGGAGAAGAACACATAGATATGATAAAGGATTAGAACAATTGGAAAATTAGTTACAAATGGAAGAGGATACAATGACAAGTTGTTGTAAAGAACCAAGGGAGAGTTGAAATCAAAGAACTATTTGCATGAATGTTAATGATATTCCTTTGGGGGAGTATCCTAAGAATTTATATAATAATCAAGGAGACTAACATGTTGCATTCATGACTGTGCTTTTCATCCATGCCAACATAGTATTTTTTTTGTAAATACTAGGAGAGTATACAAAAGAGAATGAGGTTTACAAACTATGTATTGATGACGAGGTCAATTGTAGTTTAGGATATGTTCTACATTGTGTCCTAATATTGTGGACAAGTGTGCATGTAGAGATTCAAAGACATGCAAGATTTATTTAAGAGTTACAAAGGAAAGTGTGCAGAGAAAGTATCTAAGAAGTGGTTTTTGATGTTTAGATTGTATTTCTTAATAGGGATGGAATCATGATGACCAAACTTAGAAATTAATAGTAAATAGTTTGATGATGACATTAGTGAGTGCATGAGGTAAAAGGTTGCATGTGTGAGAAGTTAAATTTACTATGAGAGGATAGTGTTTCATAATTGTGAAAAGATGTAATAAATTGTAATATCTTAATGAGGTCCTATAATAGTTAATTAGGAAAGCCTTAAGACTGATTCAGTGAATTATTTTGAGGATATGGTATAAAGGAAGGTTATTTTCATTGCGGTAAGGTATGAAATTTATGTAAGATATTTGGATTTGTGGATTATGCATGTGATATGTGAAGTTGGTAAATTCATGTGAGAAATCAAAGGGATTAGTGTGTTGCGAGTTTGAAAATCTGGTAATGAAATCTGAGAAGGTATTTGATGTAGTATTAGCATAGTAAGATGATAGAGAAAGAGTTTGAGTTATAGAGTTCAATTTCATTTCTATTATTTTTCAAGGAATAATACAAAATCTAGTTGGATAAAGACTCTGGTGGTCTTTCCCCTAAATTTTGTTGGACAATGGGTCCATCTACCTTCTATGACTTCTAACAAGGATTCAAAGTCTCCTAACACAAACTTATATGTATTGAATGTATTTTATTGGCTCTTAACAAAGTTCATCCTCTTATAAGGAGATTTTATATTAGTACATCATTTTGTGGGAAGCATCCCATCAAGGTTTTCCCACTGATCAAAGATTTCCCTAGTTAACATATTTGGTATTATTGTGTATGTTCATCTTCTTATGGTTTTTGATTATATTGTTCACATTCTTAAGGTTTAATAAGGTTGATTAAAGTTATATTTATTAGATAAATGATTCAACCCCCCCCCCCCCCCCCACTCCTCTCTCTTAATTATCTTGGAGGACATTACATTCTAACAATTGGTATCAGAGCATCAAGTCCTTTAAGGAAAAGCTAGTAGCTTAAGGAGATCAATGGAAGATCATTTCTGAAAAGAAAGTCATAAATTTGATGGAATTAATTATGACATGTGGAAAGAGAAGATGAATACACATTTTTTATGTATGGGTTGAGGATATTGGCTGATGACAAAGAATGAATGAAGGTTGCAAAAGAAAATAAACTTACATAGAATGTAAGTTGAAAGAGATATGTTTATGTAATAAATAATTTCTAGAGAAACATTATTTTCATCTCTTCCTAAAAATGAATACAGTCGAGTAAAATCCTTAGAAATATCTCATAATTTTTTTGTAATCTACTTTTGAAGGTGATAAGCATGCTAAGAAAATCAAATTATCAAATTTGATATGTTTGTTTAAGGATGCTAAGATGATGGAAGATGAATATGTATTTATTGGGTTTATAGATTATGTAAAACAATCATGGTATTTTCTTATCATAGTTTAAGTATTTGAGAGATTTATTGAAGAGATTTGTTTTGGAAAGCTATAAGCCTATTGGTAAACCTATAATAAATGTTCACAAGTTATCTAGAAAAATGAGACACCTATAGTTGAGCAGAATAAGTATATATCTATGATTGGAGGTTTGTAATGTCTGACTCACACAAAACCAATTATAGAAAACATAGTTAGTATGGTAGAAATATTTTAAATAGGCACTAAGGAATCACGCTATGCAATAGTAAAGTTAATATGCATATATCTTAAGGGTGCACCTAATTTTTTCTTGTGGTATGACAGATCAAATGACTTTACCCTATGTGCATATACTGATATGGATTGGGCACACAATATGGATGATTGGAAGAGTACAAGTGATGTAGCATTTTTTCTTTTAATAAGATTGGCTTGTTGGCTGACAAATAAACAAGATTGTATCTCACATAGTATAAACGAGGTAGAGTATGTAGTAGAAATAAAAAATTGTAATTAGATCATGTGGATGAAACAAATGTTGAAGGATGTTAGGATAGATTTTTTAGAACTTATTATCATATATTCTGTTAAGAAAAGTATAGTGAGCATGTCTAAGAATCCTGTGTTACATTCTAAGACTAAGAAGATACCGATTAAATATCTTGTTCTAAGAGAGAAAATTGTGGAGAAAGAAATCAAATTGAAGTATGTGAATATGAAAGAGAAAATTATAGAGATTTTTACGAAGCCTTTTTCTTAAGATACATTTGAACATTTTTAAGGTATGCTTGGGGTTATGCCACTACCTAATTCTAAATAGATGATACAAGGAGTGCATCATTCCAATGGTATTGGGCACTATTGTTTATTTGGAATTAATGTTGGTGTTTCTTGTATGTTGGAGTATCCTTTGTTGAGCATAGTCATTAAGGAATCTCAATAGCTACTATGAAAAAATGTCTTTGGAAACTTTACTTGGTTGAAGACTCTAAGAAGTTGATTTACATAGTTATGTCTTTGTCATTGTTTTCAATGGGGGAAAGATTGCATGAAAAACATCTCCTATGAATGATGGAAAGTGTGTGATAGGAGAGTGATTGCATCTTCTAGTATTATGTGGAGATGTCTATAGGAAAGAGAATGCATGGAGAATCATTCATGAGATAATGATATCAATTGGAATTATATCAATGGGGGAGAAGTCTGAATGACTAATAGATCCATATAAGAATGAGAAAGAATAGATTCCATGAATAAATTTTCCTATGAATTTTATATTTGATTGATGAAGAGAATTTGAAAAGATGCGAGAAACAACAATAATAGGGTTTGATTTGGTATTCATGAACTTAAATATTTTTCATCTATGTTACCATCAATTCCAAAGGGTGAGATTATTAGCACATGAATGACAATGGTATTCATTTGGGGAGGTCTCCTAAGCATTGCTAGAATAGTTGAGGAGATTTCCATGTGGAATTCATGCTTTTTTTTGTCATTGATGTCAACGTAGTATTCTTTTTGTAAAGACTAGTAGAGTAGCAGAAAGAGAATGAGGCTATATGGATTGTGTAGTGATGATGAGATCAAGTGTAGTTGATGATATATTATACATTGTTTCCTAATGTTAGACAAGTGCATTTGCAAAGAGTCAAAGAAATGTGAGACTTATTCAAGACTTACAGAGGACAATGTGTAGACAAAGTACCTGAGAAGTAGTTTCTGATGATTGAATTGTATCTCTTAGCATGGATAGACTCATGTTGAGAGAAGGTAGATAATGACCATAGATAGTTTTATGATGACATCAAAGATTATGTGAGGTCAGAGGTGATACGTGTGAGAATTTGCATTTATAGTAAGCTAATAGTGTTTTGTAATCATAAAAAGATGTAATGAACTGTAATATCATAATTAGGTCCTATTATAATTAATTGTAAAATTCTCAAGGATGACTCAATGAATTATTTAGAAAGTATGGTATAATGGAAGGTTATTTTGTTTGTGATGAATTATGTAATTTATGCAAGAGATGTGGATTTTTGAATTGTGTAAGTGATATGCAAAATTGGTAAATGTGTGTAAGTGATCAAAGGAATTAGTGTGTTGTGATCTTTAAGATCTATTATTGAGATTTGAGAAGGTATTCAATGTGATACTGGCATAGTAAGACAAGAGAGAAAGAGTTCAATTTGTGGAGTTTAATTTAATTTCTATTATGATGCAAGGAATAATATAGAGACCAATTAGATAGTGAGTTTGGTTATATTTACCCTAAATCTATTTGGACAATGAGTTCATCTACATTTTATAACTCCTAACAGACTTCTTACAACTCCTAATAGGTATGAATCTCCTAACATGGATTAAAAGTCTCCTAATGGGGATTGATATGTACTGGATGTTTTTCATTGGCTCCTAATAAAGTCCATCTTCTTACAAGGAACTTTTATATTAGTACATCATTTCAAGTGGGTACCATCCCCACTAAGGTTTTCCCTTTGATCAAGGGTTTCCCTAGTTAACATATCTATTGTTAGTGTGTATTTCTATCTTCTTATGGTTTCTAATTATATTGTTCACATGCTTAAGGTTTAATTAGGTTGATAAAATTTATATTGATCTAATAAAAAATTCACCCCCTCCCCCATTTCAATTATTGTGGCGGACTTTACTTTCTCATAAAAACTCACCAATCAAACAAGAAGATTAGTGCATTTTTAAAGATATGAAGAAAATATCTACAATGTAAGGAAGTGCCACATATTAGACCTAACTACATTAGATCTATTTCTTACCATTGAAACTTTTTGTTGCTCTTGAGAGGACAAGCTTCATTAGTAATATTAGTGTAAAATCCTCTAACAAGGTGTATCTTAGAAGAATACTTGTAAATCCTTGAATAATGTAGCTTTCAAAGGTATAATATACCCACTAGACATAAAGTATAAGGTCTAGTGGGTATAATATACCTACGATGGTTTTCACCCTTTAACCAAGTGGTTTTGTGTATAAAATATGTTATCTAAACTTGATGAATGCTTTTGTGTGTGAACTTGCTTCAACTTTTCTTTATTTATCTTAGTTTTAGTTGTCAGAAGGTTTGAACTAAATTTATTTAGAGTGGTTAAAGGAGAAACTAGTTTTTGAGTTGATACTAATTCATCCCCCCATCTTAGTACTAGTTGGGACAAATACTAGAAGGTACAAGACCCAAAATGGTATCCAAAACTATTTCATGTTCCCAAAAAATAATCGTATATATAGCCATTGTTTTTTATATGAAAAAATATCCTAGACTCTTATATGAGCCAAGATTGCCCAATTTATGAGAAAACTCATGAGTAGGATCAATTCCTTCTAGACTTGTTAGATATTCATTCATCCTCATATGGGATGTGTAACCCCATACAATTATATGCATTTGATGTTTAGAAAAATACTTTATCCTCTAAAAATATGCATTCCCATATAATTTTAGGTGGGTAACATCCTAAATTTCACAAAATGCCATAAAATTAAGTAAAACCTCGATAGTGGGTAAGTGCACCAAGATGGTGTACAAAAAAATGGACACCCGCCCCCCAAAAAAGAAAAATTTTCAATAACTTGATTTGGTTTTTAAAAACTTGATCAAATTATATGAAATTTCAAAAAGTAGCTAGGTTTGGTTACCAAGCTTAACAAAAATAAAATAAAAAATCTTGATCAGGTTTTGAAACCTGATAGGGTTTCTAGGATGCAAAATCTATTTAAAAGCTAATTAGGTTATGCAAAAGCTTAATCCAATTATTCAAAACCCAATCAAGTTATGCATAACCTAATCAAGCTATGCAAAACCCTAACTAGGTTATTCAAAACCCAATTTGGATTTGAAGAAATAAAAATAGGCTCCACTCTGGAAACCATAACTTTCACATCCGGACTCCAATTGACTATGTTCAAAATGTATTGGAAAGATATTGAAGAGATATAAAATGTTATGAAACTAAAATAATAGTCAAAGACACATAAAAAAAACCCAATCAAGTTTTGAAATGTGATTGAGTTTCTAGGATGCAAAATCTATTCAAAACCCGATCATATTTTGAAGAAATAAAAATAGGCTCCATTCTAGAAGCCATAAATTTCACATCCAGACTTTGATTGACTCTATTAAAATTGTGTTGGAAAGATACTTAAGAGATAAAAACATTATTCAACTAAAATGATAGTAGGAAATCAATATTTTCTTTTCTATCCATGATAATCAGTCATGGTCTAAAATAAGAAGTCATTATTTTCCAAACATGGAGCAAATAGGTATGTACAAGTATTATGATAGTTTTTATCTATCTATCTATCATATCTCTCACTTTCTTTATCCCTTTATCACACATAATATCAAAAACTCATTCACTCACTAACTCCTAATCTCTATCTTACTAACTCTTATCTTCTCTCATTCTCACACCAACTCCTAACCTCTCTCTATCTCTATCTGTCTATCTCTCCTCTCTCTCTCTCTCCCCTCCCTCTATCCCTCTCTCTCCAATCTTCTTTCCACTTGATCTCTCACTCTCTCTATTATATTCCTCCTCCTCCTCTCTCTCTCTCTCTCTCATGCACATGTACACACACACACACACACGTATTCCATTTTCTCTCTTACTCTCTTTATCCTATCCCCCTCTCTCTTGTAAGAATTTTTCTTAGGGAAAAATCACCTAAGACCAAGAAGCACAATAACTAGCACAAAATAGACCAATAGAGTATGATTAGAATAACAATACAATAGTAAATTAATTGTATAGTATACTAGAGGTTCCTATATATAAAGGCATCTAAGATGCATCTAGAATGTCTAGGAGTTAGCAATATGATAAGCCTCACAACTAAACACATGTTCACCAGGAGTGGCTCATCCTCCATTAAGCATAGGCGTTAGTGCGATGATGAGAGGATAAGCCTATAAAGGTGGGTCATGTAAAATTATTTTGTAGAAAACATGTGCTTAATTAAGAATGCAAACAACTGTGTTGTCAACATGACAACTTAGTTGATTATGCATACTCTAGTGTTGTAAGCACCATGTGCTAAAATAGAGTTGCTTACTCTTGTGCTGTCAACATAACAACTCATATGAATATGCAAACTCCTAGTTGTCTAACCTAATAAATGATAAAATAATGCATTTATCCTAGGTAAACTTAAGTAAAGTGTAAATAGAAATTCTTTACACCAACACCCCCCCCCTTTAAGTGCAACTTAGGGGAATGAACTTAAGCTCACAAAAGCTATGATGAAATGCATAATGGGTCCTGGCTACTAGGCCATGATAGGTACCCAAGTACAAATGCAATAAAATCACTCTACAAATAGAGAAAGAGGGAAAACCTCATGGGAAAATCCCTCCTCCAAAAAGAGAGATAAATGCAATAAAGAAAGATGCATGTAGGGATGGAGTAATCAAGACCACCCACCCCCACCCCACCTTATGATATACAACATGCATGTAAAATAGAGAATCCCTTGACGAAATCTCCTGTTAGTTAAGGATCTCCAAATGATAAGTGTTTGAAGACAAAAGAAAATCCAATGTCAACAAACAACATTTCTCCTTTAAGGAAGAAGATACACCAAAGATAGGTGCAAGTATGTTTCCTACTATGGATAGGAAGATGGAAGAGGGATCCACATGTAGTATGTGGTGGATGTAGCCATTGAAGTTTGCTCAAATGTTGAAAAGTCCTTGAAGATTGAAGATGCCATGAACCAATCTAGTGGATGCCCATTTAAATATGGTGGAAAGAAAGGTAACATGTCCATGGATGAAATTGAATAAAACTCTAAAGATGATGAAGCATCTAGATAGGAAGTTGTAGGAAGAGAAGCAATGTCACCTCCCTTCAATGATGAATGTACACCCATAAAAAAAGTTCCTTGTTGACTAAAGAAGTTGTAACATGAAAGTTGAATGATGGTCCTTCCTGTAGGAAGAAATGGTGCCATAGGTGTAGTAGAGAATGCTCCCCAACTGGTAGGAAGAATCCTCATAAAATATGAGGTCTAAGGAAACTAGAAGGCAATCTCCAATGACTAGTATGAATCCTCATAAGTGAAAGAGTCCTTCCCAATAAGTTATAAAGAATCCACAATCATGTGGAAATAATCAAGTGGTTGAGGGTGATAGTGTGTCCTCACAATGAGTGAAGAAGTCTCCTGAACAAAGAGAAGATTAATGTCATATATGATGTCCCCCACATCTTCAATGGGAGACTCCATGAACAACCTTGAAATGTCTAGAAGGAAGTCATCCCATAATGCTAAAGTAGGAAGACATGGTAAATATTGCTACACTAAATCAAGAGCATTTGTGGCTAGAACTGGATTAGTGGAAGAAACATGAGCATCAAGAGGTGGGATCTTATTTGGAGTTGGAGTTACCATAACTAAAGTGAGTAAACATATAATGTATTTTGGAAAGGGAGGAATATTTGGATCTCCATATGTTTTCCAAAGACCTATCCAAATATCATAAGGATAATTAAACTTGTCAATTTCTTTAAAGCAAGAATGGGTGACACTAAAATAAATGATGTCCGAAAGTCTTGCAACAGGTGGCTAGTCAATGGAAGAGATTAGTTAATTGAAACATAAATAAGGAAATAATTCCTTATGTTATCTTCTTAGATGATCAATGATTAAGGCACTTCATTTTAGATATTTCCTCTTTGTCAACCATCGTCTAAGACCATCCTAACATATGAAACAAACCTCCATGAGATCAATGAATGTATGCACCTCAAAATGTTAAAAATAATCAATCGAGCCCCCCACCCCCAATGTATGATTTAGCACTTTATAGGTAGTGTGATTATAATAGGCCACTTTGTCAAAATACACTTAGTGGACTTCTAATTTTGGTGTTTACAACCTTCTTTTGGAGTCCAAATAAAAAACTAAGCAATGTAAAACAATTTTGAAGCAATACAATGTAAAGAAAGGAACTAATTATGAAAGTGGTATTTTTTTTCACATACGTCTATAATCTAATTGTAGATCTAGATGGTAGACAAAATATAAAATACTTTCAAAAAAAGAACCTAATTTGGAGTCCAAATGAGCCCATACTAAGAATCTAAAGTTGCACAAAATGAGATTTGTGATTTTTAGAAAAATTCAGGAACAAAGATCTCAAACATCCTGGACCAATGTGCGGATCACAAAATTCTACACCAAAATAAGAAAACTTGTTTGAAAAATGGATTCCACATGAGGGAGATATTGGTTTTTGAAAATCACCTCTATAATTATTTTTCTTGAATCGCCACTGTCACACCTCAAAAAATCAATTAACTCTAGGTTTTGCCTCAAATGTCTAATTTTGGTGAAACAAAAGTCAAATTGGGAGTATTTTGACCTTCTGAGTGTGATGCCAATATCTGATTTGCACTAGCAAGTACCAATCTTGTCCAACAAAAAATTTCTCCTTTCCAGGCTTGATGGCCAAAAAAATTTCAAACAAAATACACAAATCCAAAAAATAATGTGGAGAAATTACAAAGAATGAAATAATAAAATATGTAGATCTAAAAATTAAATTTAGAGATCTGAAATGACTATACAAAATTTGCAAATTGGGCCTTTGAGTGTCAGTTTCCAAAAATGTTTTGCCTCACTTTTGACTATAGCCCAATATAGGTGAATTTATAGTCAATTTTCACTGAATCAACACTCCAGATGAAATGGTGAGGTCCACTTTGGCTCTAGATGCTCCAAATAGTTGTAGATACTCTAGATCTAAATTGAGGTGTCCTTAAAGAGCTAAAGCAAGAATGGTCTCCAATGGCTATGAAATGACAATCCTATGACTTTGATACCATATAAGAATTTTCATTAGGGAAAAATCACCTAAGACCAAGAAGCATAATAACTAGCACAAAATAGACCAATAGAGTATGATCAAAATAACAATATGATATTCAATTGATTGTATAGTACACTAGAGGTGCCTGCATATAAAAGCCTCTATGATGCATCTAGAATGTCTAGGAGTTAGCAATATGATAAGCCTCACAACTAAGCACATGTCCACTAGGAGTGGGTTATCTACATTAAGCACATGAGTTAGTGCAATGATGAGAGGATAAGCCTATAAAGGTGTGTCACATAAAATTATGTTGTAGACACCATGTGCTAAAATAGAGTTGCTTACTCCTATGTTGTCAACATAACAACTCATATAAGTACACAAACTCCTATGAGTCTAACTTAATAAATAATAAAATATTGTAGTTTTCCTACATAAACTTAAGTAAAGTGTAAATAATAATTAATTACACTAACATCTCTCCATCGTATTTCTCCCCCCCCTCTCTCTTTCCATCATATCCCCTATCTCTCTCTCTGTTTGCCCCCCTCTCTCTCCATCCTAACCCATTCTCTCCATATTTCTCACTCTCTTTGTCCATTCACAATCCCTCTCACTCTCTCCATCTTATCCCACTATCTCTTCCTCTTTATGTCTCTCTCTATCTCTCTCAATATATCTTATCCTATGCCCTAATATCTCTCTCTCTCCCCCTCTCTCTCTCCCTCTTTAACCCCTAATCCCTTATCCCACCCTCTCCCCATGACCTGTAATCCTTAACATGGGAACTTCATGTAGAGCGAGAGATGGAAAGATTAGGGGATAGGAAGAGGGAGAGGGAATAGGATAAGAGAGAGTTAGAGAGAGAGACATATGAGAGAGACAAAGTCTAGGGGTTAGTGAGAGAGAGGGGGCTTAGGGATTACTCGGTGAGAGACAATGCTTAAAGGTAACAAGTTATACATAGAGAGAGAGAGAGAGAGAGAGAGAGAGAGAGAGAGAGAGAGAGAGAGAGAGAGAGAGAGAGAGAGAGAGAGAGAGAGGCTAGGAGTTAGTTCAAGAATGTGAGAGGTTAGGAAAAGTAAGAGATATATCTTAGAATTTATTTTAGTTAGTGAGTGATTTTGTGTGTGTTTTTAAGAGAGAAAGAGAAATAATTAACACTATTAGCATTGGTGTTTACCTATTGATTATGAATTTGGAAAATAATGACTAACTATTTTTAGATTATGCTTAATTTGAATTGATGGAAAATAAAATTTTAATGAAATAAGATTGATTTATCTACACCATTTTGTATATATCTTCAATATCTTTCCAACTCATTTTCAATGGAGTCAATTAGACTCTGTATGTGAAAGTTATGGCCATTAGAGTAAAGCCTACTTTTAGTTCTTCAAAACCCATTCGAGTTTTAAATAATTTGATTAGGTTTTGAATGCACTTTTTCATTTCATAATTCAATTAGGTTATTTGAATCCTAGTAACCTAACTGGGTTATGGCTTGGTGATAGCATAGGTAAATTACCCAAAGGCTTAGGGGATTTTTTTCCCTCCAAATTTTTTTTCCTTTCAACATTTTTTGTCTTCTAAGATAAATTCTCATTTTTACCTTCATCAGGATTTCTAATCATGAAGTAGGTATCTCTAGAACTACTACCATAATATCACACATCTTCTTAGCTTTATTACCATATAATTTTTTTCTATTTTTGGAAAAAATTAACAATGCACACTTTAATTACATTTATGAATGCCTTGACATTCCCCATGGACATATGTCTACAATTTTCTAATAACATTTTATATACTAAACCAAATTGAAAATAAATTATATATTATTGTTCTACACTTGATTCTATACACTTAAAAAAAAATCATTTTCAATTATTTATATGCAAGTTATGCTCAACACATGAACAAGTACAAAAAATTTAGGATGTACTCACTTCAATAATTCATAATAAAAAAAATACTCATCATAAAATTACAAAAAAATACAAAAATTATTGATATGACTCTTAACTATCATCCTACCAAAGGGATATACAAGATACTAAATATAGTTTGGTCTTTTGTGTTGCAGATAAAAATAACTATGTTATGTTTTCTAAAAAAATAAGGGACTATCTTTTGTGTGCGCATGGTTTGGCACACCTAATCTTATCCACTTTGTAAAAACTCTAGTATTTTAGAAAGTAGATTTAGAGTACCATAATTTTTATTTTATTTTACATCTTGTTAGTTTTAGTGGATGACCCTCAAATTTCTTGTCCAAGTTTAGGTTTACTTGATTTTAGGAAAATGGTGTTCACTTATACCCACCATTCTTATACACCATCTTGGGACACTCACCCTACTAGGGAGTACTAGATCCATGTAAATTGGGGATTGAATAATCAAGATCATCAAATAAAGATCCATAAGATTAAAATGATAAATGTGGAAGTAAATATCTATGCTAAGCCACAATAAACAACATAATCATATGAAAGAGTAATTCCAACATCAACCTTGTAAACTAGATCTCTAATCCATAGCAATAAGTACCAAGTAAATTATGTTCATTTAGTACTGTGTACTCCATAAGATAACATACCTCAAGATTTATAAGTAACATCAAGGTAAATAGTAAAATGTGACATTATGATAAAGGAATACATCAAGTAAACCTACTTTGCATCATCTCATAACATGGTATCAAATGAATTAAAAGTAATGCATAAACCATAAGGAACACGATCTAGATACCCAAAGAGTCCAAATGAACATCAAACTCCACCCTCAAATATGGAAGCAAATCATCTTTATACATTGATCTTGAGTAGTTGTAGGTAGCTATGCATCATAACCACATCATACCTTTATGACCATGCTTGTCATGCTAATAGAGACAGTAACCCAACCACAATCACATTAGAAAATCACCCATGTCTTACACACAAAAATAAAAGTATGACACAAACATCTATATGCTCATGAAAATAATGTAGTACATGAGGTCAATAGTTAAACCCACTTCATGATTGTTATATAGGGACTCTATTGTGCTATTATTACTTTCCTCAACTAGTGCAAGTATTTTGAGCCTTCATTCCAACTTTCTCAGGAGGCTAGGCTCATAATTTATCTTCATTTCAACTCCCTCAAGAGGATAGATACCATGTCTCCATTCCAACTCCCTTGAGAGTCTAGATACACTCCTTCTTTCCAACTCCCTTAGCATTTCATTTTTTCAACTATCTTTCTTTCATTAGGTTCTGTTACCTAATTATATAGTTTAGTTATCACTTATTAAACCTCTTCTTGGTACCTTGTTAGCCACTTTTGGGATGGGTTACATGAGAGAGGAAATTCTATATGTCTACCCTACATAAGCATCCTCATGACATGATGAGTTCCTAGAGGTAATTCAAGTTCCCAACCCAAGACCAAATGAGAAGTCACTCAACTAACCTCTATCTAAAGAGTTTAGGTCTTCCAAGATCTCATCATATGCATGCATTTTTTCTTGTTTGTGGGAACAACCAACTTCACAAATACAATCAATTAATAAAAATGCAAGTGTTGGATAGGAGAAAAGAAATAAACAATACAAGAACAATAAACTCTCTCAACTAGGCATTTTTCTAAAAGTATGGATTATCAAAAATCCCATTAATGCAACACATCAAAAATAACAAAATAACTCAATCAACTGACCTAATTCTAGTAGTACATATTTGACACAAACCCTAATGTCCATGAAGTAAAACCAAGACATGAAAGGAAACATAGAACAAAACTAAATTTTTCTATCTAAAAAAATGCCACCAAAATCCAACAAAATATGGGTAGCACGAAAACCAAGGAAAGATGAAATTGCCCAAAATTCAAACTCATTAAAATTTTACTAAACAAAAATCCCATTTCTAAAATTTGGGCAAACAACCAAGGATATAATAAAATCCAACAACTAAGTTCAAAATTAAAAAAATATAATTCTAGCAAGAATCACATGTCTACCAAAATAAATATGAAAGCATGACTTTAGATTAGGAAATAAATACCCTAGAATGTCCTATAACCATTGTGATTCCATGATCCTACTCATAGTAGCAAGGGATACTAAATCAAACCTTTATTAGTGAATAGATTTGTCTTCCAAGGAAACACTTACAAATTGACCCTGAAATGCCAAGAAAAGAAGACTCAATCAACTCTAATAGTTGGGTCACTTCATGATTGAAAAGTGTAAGTGCCCTCTAAATTATTTAGGTACAACTTCCCATACGAGATTTTTAATGGATAAATTATAAACGTAAATTCTTTTAACTTGAAAGAAAGAAAGGTAATTTAACATCTCCTCATAACTATGCCATAGATGTTGAAAATAGGTTCACAAAAAAGAGAGAAAAGAACTGAGAAGAATTGGAAAAGATCACACAATGTCAATCCTTTCGATCCTCCTATTGTCATAAAATAACAATGAGGCTGAAAGCTCCATTTTCAGGAACAAAGTTACATAATACTCAAATGTTTTATAGCAACATTGATTATGAACAGAGCAGTATTTAATGATAATTAAAAAGACTCAAAGTTCTACTTTAATTAAGAAAAAAAAACATTTAAATTCAAAGATTTAATTAGTGTTTTTCTCATCTATTCAAATAGTCAACCAACACTTCAAAGAACAAAGGTTATCAAACATAAACTTGTTGAAAAACAAAAATACCTAACTTATCCCTATTCCCCTTTTAGAAATGGGAGTTTTAAAGATTGTCCCTCCCTTCTCTCTATCATTTACCAATAGAAAAAAATAAATGGCTCTCCCTTTTCTCCAATAACACAAAGTCCCCTTGTTCAAAGGTGGAACCCTTTCTCTTTCTCTAAGATGCATATTTATCTCTCCTTTTGGTTGGTGTTTTTCAGTTTTAATAACTGACTCTTTAAAATAATTCTCATCTTCTTGTATTTCTATTTATCTCTGGGCCTACCTTCTTGTGAGGGTATTATGAAAAATTATATTTGGACATAGAACATATAGATACACAAATATGAATATATACCATCCATAGTTGGATTCTTGGTATCTTTTTTAGTAAGCATGTACCATAAAAATAGGTTTTTCAATCAACTAGAGAAATTAAATAGAGTAACACAACCCATGGTGAAATTGATGATACCTTCTCGACCAGGGCCATGTTCCTCCATGTTTTAGAGATGACTTTGCAAAATAATGATTGGCAAGAGAAAGATCTAAATTCATCGAATTTGATAATTTTGAGCTAATTGAACACACACATTTGCATGTGTAATCATCTCTCCTTTGAGTTTCCTAAACAAGATACTTTGGTTGATGTCTTAATGCTCCTTTCCAAAATAAAAACTATTATGTTTGTATAGACATTTTGTCAAAGATTTTCCAATCCTCGTACCGGAGTATCTATTTCTTGATACTCTTCTCCCTTTTATGATGTCTATCTACAATTAACTTTGACATTTAATAAAATGGTTCACATGGTTCCTTGGTACCTCCATAGTGACTCTAGTGTGTTGCACTATGAAAATTTGTTTCCATAATGTTTGCCATGGGGTCAAGTCAATTTTTTTACTAGGCATTTGAATTATTATCAGTTATTCCCCAAAGTTGACCATGCATGAGGTGTCGAGTGCTCATGTTGGTATTAGACTCATCTGGTAATTTGGTTGAATAGGCTTGGAAGCTCAATTTTTAATCATCACATTAAATGGTTGACTTGACAAGACTCACATCTTACATCCTCAATAATTGAGATCAAACAAGACCATCTCCTCAATCCTCACCACAAACCACCTCACACATGATGTGATAGAAATCTAATAAGATAAATAGACTTGATCTATGATTGGATTCACTCAATTTGCTTCTGTTTGACATGGATTATTCTTTGTGAATATGTGGCTTGCCTCTTAGGTGCTAAACATTGTCAAATATAAAATGAGGGCTGCCCATTTATACATTCAATCTTTGACTTCATGCTAGAATCTCACATCATCCATTTTCATGATTGAAGCTCAATGAAAGTCCACAAACTAATGGTAACATGAAATTTCTATACCATGATGTCACAAATGTGCATATCCTCAAAATTGAAGATGATCTTGATTTCCTGAAAGGAAAATTCATAATTTCCCTACTGCTATCATGGACTAATCATGACTTGATATAAATGCATTTAAAATGAGAACATGTCCTCATTTTCATCCCTATTATCATTTCTGCAAGTAATTTTCATTCTTTGACCATGTTTCCATATGAACGAATCATTGATAATGAGAATAAAATAACTCATCATTTCTTGATTATATTCTAAAATTATTATGTGGGGACCACAAATAGTCTTCTAAGTTCTTTCATTCATTAATATTAACATTTGGCTTGGGCTTGATGATGCAAGAACTTTATATACATAATCTATATAACACTTGAGTCTTGGTTCAAGACTTCCACATACCATCCAACATGTCGAGCATCACAAATGTGACTATTATATGAATTTGAAGGCTAACCATTATCAACATGATCTATTATTACATTCATTGGAATTTTTTCTCATCAAAGAGAGAAAGAGAAGGTCTCTTGAAGAAAAATCAATCATTGTAAAAGTTCTTCTACAGCTAAATGCATTGTTCCTTAGCCCACCATGACTTTGATTTTAAACTATCACATTCAAATAAGTGTCTCTAATCCTTTGGAGTGGTTATTCTTGAACAATGATGGCTTGGATTGTGAACAATAAATTTAAATTAATTGAGGAGTTTATTGGGTTTTCACCAAGATCAGGTCCTTCATGCTTGAACTTTGGATTAGTCATCCTAATATACCATCTATAACTTGAACCAATCTAAAAAATTATTAACCTTGAGGATTTGGGATCTCTAGACTTGTAGGGGGAACTTCCTTGAACTAATTGAACCAAGTTGAATCAACATTGGCCATTAACATGTGCCAAAAAATTGAACCAATAACTTAGCTCAAAGAGTTTTGAGATCCTAAACTAAAAAAATTTAAATACTAGAGTCTATATGGGTACCAAATTGGGCTCTAATTGTGGGACTATCTTTGGCAAAAACATAGTGAACTTCATCAATCTCTGGTAAAAGATAACTACCTTATCCATTGGGCTTTATGGTCACAAAAAGGAGAATAGGGAGTTTCTTTTGGAGAGGGTAGAGTGGAGTAGGAAAAAACTAACAAGCCAACAACTTCAAAACTACCCACAACCAAAAATCTACCAAGAAGACATATTTACAAATGTGTACATTGTAGGAAGACTCCCACCATGGGAAACAAAGAAAAGAAATACTAATGTGAAGTTGTCTACTAGTTGTGAGTAATAAAAGTCCTTCTAGAGCAACAAATGATGCCTTAATGAAGTACTTTGAAAATAGGGCTCTCTAGCGACTTCTTCAGTGCTGAATGATAAGCCAAAAGTATAAAAACACTTGTTGACACAATACACTTTTCCAAACAGCCAAGTTGCATCATAGCATTCTTTATATTTTAATGATTTGTCTATAATATCCTTCAAAATAGGAATCATCTCAAATTTAAAAGAACAATATTCAAGAACCTCTTCATTGGCCTCAAGAGTATTATCCATAATGTCACACTCCTTTCCACAATGATGAGAATCATGTTTCATATTACTGAAAAGAGAAAATCCATCCAACATAGGATCAAATATATCATAAAAATTTTCTTCAATTCTATCAAGAATTGAGGCATTATCAACTATGTAAACCATTTAATCTTTTGTTTCCTCCAGTGCATCTTTAGATTTCATACTGTTGGAATATTCAAATATGGAAAGAATACTGATGAGAGGGGGTGGGGGGGGGGGGGTGGTGAATCAGAAGTATTCAACTTTATACAATAAAACTTTTATCTAAAATTAAATTGCATGCATGTAAATACATCATGAAAATATGAAACTAAAACATGCATCAACAACACATAACACTGGAATTTGGTAACCCAGAAACCCTCCAGAAATAAGAAGGTAAAACTGGGGCGGGGATGATAACCACAAAAATTCACTACAGTAATATGGTTCAACCACTTCTGATGGTCTGCCCTATTAAAGGCTTTACACTGTGTCAATAGTGACCTGGTTAAAGGATTTACAAACACTTAACATGAAGTGTCACCCTGTTAAAGGATTTAATCACCTTTTGATAAGGATCTACAAATAGCTATTAAGACAACCTATCTACATAGGATTTCATTTCTAATACAATGGTAAGAGAGTATTAGGTATTATAAACCTGATAGTTTGCAATCCTTGATTGCTGAATGCAAGCACTTGTTCTTCTTTCTCTGATCTTGATCCTTTGTGATCTGATAACCCTTGTTCTGAAAATAGATTTCCTTATACACCCTTGTATATCTACTTGCATCTCTTTACAATAAATTTTCATCTTCCTTATAAAGACATTTAAGGATTTAGGGTTAGATATGGATCTACGATCCACATTGAATCTCAATTTCCTGCTCAATACTTCCCTTTTTGCTGATTGGTTGCATGCCTTTCCAATTTTCCAATTGGCTACATGCAGATTGCATAGAAAATGTAAAATATTCATTCTTATCTCTAGATCATTTGAGATTTACCTTATGTCGGCTAAAAAAATGATTTACATCATAGTTTCTGCAATTAAAAACTCTTATGTTGATAGCCTGAGTTACTCGGCTCCTGAAGCATTACTGATGCTTGGCACATGTTGTTTCCTAGATAGCTCGACACCTAAACAAAATTGTATCACTCAACACCTTATGTTACTCAGCACTTGAATAACTCAACACTTGATATCACTCGGCACTTGAATAGCTTGGCACTTGATATCACTCAGCACTGTATAGTGAAAAATGGTTAAGTGTATTGACACTCAACTGTCAAAATTATTCTTTAGACCAACAATCTCCCCCTTTGACATGAGTGGAAAAAACACTTAACTAAGATCCTATGATCTTGGTATTATTTCATGGATCCTCTTATTCACTTCAAAAAAAAAAATAGAAACAAATAACAAGTACCCTTATGACTCCCTGTGAGTTGATTATGCCTTATACACTTTGTAACTTCTGTCCTATTTCTGCAGTTTGACTAATATGTTATACAAGATTTGTCAAAAAAGTTCTATCTCCCCCTTTCATTATACATACCCTTTCATTATGTACTTAACTCTCACTTCATACTTATTCTCCCCCTTTTTGACACTTATGTCAAAGGTCTTATAAAGAAATGCCATACTTGGCCAAAATTGTACTATTTACTTCAAGGAGTACCTTCAGAGCTGCATCCCAATTTGCTAGTGCAACATCCAATGACTTATGTTGGATGGCAATCTCTGTTGCTAGGTGTACAAGTCCATCAGTTGTAGAAAGATTGGGGTCTTTCTTATGGACTATCTCTGCATTCATCTACTCCTTGTGAAGTAATTCCAAATGAGGAGTGATAGAGGTTTGAATTTGTATCAATTTAGCTTTTTTGGTTGCCTCCTCTACTGCTAACATAGCTAACTATCTTTGTGTGTGGAGCAATTGGGAAAAATGCTTCTCGCTCTGAGCTAGATTTGTGGGGAGTTGCATGCTAGAAATCTTCAAATTTTTCTCCAAGCTCAGTATCTTCTGGCTAGTATCCTATGTGAATGTAGAAAAGTCACACAAATTTTTGTACAAGGAAAATATGTTTCCAAGTACAATTTTGACTTTTTCTATTTTCTTAGCCAGCTCTACTTGTGATAGTGCTATATCATCGGATATTTTCTTGTTTACCTTGCCATGGAATTTTCTTTTTGACCATTCCAGTAGTTTGGTGTTTGTTTCCTGGTCTTCACTAGTCACTTGGTCAACTATATCAGATAGTTGTTCTACAATTGGTTTTGACTCATCTAGAGACTATAAGAAAAAAGCTTCGGTGAATAGGTCTTTGATTTCATTCAAGGTAAGCTTGTGCTTGTGTTCTCTTCTTAGTGCTTCTTGTCTCCTTCTTCTGTCCAATGCACTCTAAATTTCATTAATCTTCTCTTCAGTGAGAGTGTTGGATTCATAATATGGAATTTTTATTTCTTTATCAAGCTCAGGAATTCCATAGTGAAGTTTCCTAGCTCCCTTTGATGAGCTCGAGCCTGGTGTCCTAATTTGTAATTGTAACCTATTGGTGCTTGGCTTCTGAAGAGTCTGTGTTGGAGTACCAGATTTGGGTAATTCAACCAATTTTGGTATTACAGACTCCTCTTTCTTGCTTGTCTCTTCTTTTTCCTTAGCTTGTATATCCTTTTGATGATCACTAAGTGAGGTTAAACTTGCTGGTTGTTCAGTTGTTTCTTTAGTTTCCCATGCTATTGTACTTGGTATTTGAAGTGTGTCACTGACTACACTTAATGAAGGTGGTGGAGAAAGGAATAGAATACTAGTAGGTTGTATGATGGAAGGTTTTTTTTGTGTTTTCACCTTAACTACCTTTGTTTTGACTACTATATTTTGCAATTCATCAACACTAACCAATACAGGATTTGAACATAATTTTGCTACTAGTGTTGATTGGTCAAGGATTTCTAAATCCTCTGCAGTTAATGGATTGATGTTTGGACTTGAAGTGTCTTTAACATCCTTGATTTTGATAATCTCTACAGGTGTGATGGTGGCATGAGGAGGACTAGGAGGAGATACCTCTGTGTCTTGCACACTTTGATCTTGTTGCACAATTGTATCTTTCTCTTCCTCTTTTTCCTCTGTATGTGCCTTTTCTTCCTTCTCTTCTCCAACCTTCTTCTGCACTTGTTCCTTTTCTTTTCCTTTGATCCCTGATTCCTTCTTCTCCTTTATCTTGACACTTTCCTCTACCTTATATTCTTCATTATACACATCTTCTATTTTCTTGTAAACTATCTTCCACAATCTTGTGGATTTTGTAACTACCTCCTCAATTTTGTTCTGTAAAATGCTGAAAGCTCTATGTTTGGGAGTGAATCTATTGTTATGCCTCTTGACTACATTTTTTACTTGATACTTAGTCAAATTAGGCAACAATATAGCTAATGTTGATTCCCTTATCTCCCTTTCCATTTGTAAAAAAAAATGCCATTTATCCTCTACAATTTTGTACAAATCTTTAGGCATTGATTCATCTAATTCTAGAGGTGTGTGTGCTTATACTCAGCCATCATAGTATACATTGATTCCTCTAATTTATTTTGTTCTTCTTTGGTGAGCTTAGAAAAAGTTAGGTTCTTTAAACCTTTCAAATCATCATTCTTGATCTTTGAACATAATTTATCAATAGTAGTTTGAGGTTTGTGCCTTACCACTTGAAATTGGTTGTTGTCCTCTGACTCAATCTTCTCCTCATCTATTTCAGGCTGGGCAACAAATTTTTTTTTCTTCTTTGGCTTGGTAGTAGTCTTCTTTGAAGTTTTCTTCTTCTCTCTTGCCTCCTCTTGGGCTTTTTGTGCTGTAGCCCTTGTAGTAGTTCTCTTTGGTGCTTGAGCAGCTACTTTCTTTCCCTTGGGTTGAGGAGCATGAGGAGTTGTGGCCTTTCTTTTTGTGACCTTGTTTTCAACTTGTGCTTCCTTAGCTTCTTCTTCCTTGGCACTTTCCTCTTCATCTTCTCCTAACCTTTGAGTTAGACCTTGTGGTTCATCTTCCTCATCTTCAACGTCTTCTTCTTTCTCTTCTGTTGTTCCTTCTTCTCCAACACCAAATTTTTGTTTAATTTTCCTTACCAATTTTTCTTTCTTCTTTACTGCAGAGGCAGTTTTCAAATTTTTTATCACCCTTGATTTTACCACATCATAGGTTCCAAAGGCTTTTGCATTCTTATCAACTTCTTCTGCAAGGAGGGCTGTTATTACTGCAGAGGCTTGATCAATGTCAAGTTCATATCCTAGTGGCCTAAGCCATCTTACTCTAGGTATGCCTACTTGTATATAGGTATAATCAATATCTACAACAAAAAAAAATGTCTTTTTCATATTTGTCAGTTAATGAAACTGGAATTCTCATTCTTTTTTTCATGGACTGTTTGAATTCCTCAAGGTAACTAGTCATTTGGGAATCAAAATTATCACCCATTTTTTCAATATATCCATTGATTTTTTCAACAATTGTTTTGTTTGGACTCCATCTCACCTTACCTACAGAAGGAAATTCTTTGATTAGATAGAAAAACATGCACACCAAAATGGATCCAAATTTGTACTGAGCTCCCTTGCTCTTCCTTATAGCTCCTAGATTTTCATTAATCTTTTGAAACATGAGCTCTGCCAGATCATAAGTATGATCCTTTTTGATCAATTTGTATGCAACATCAACTACTATACAAGGCACGCTGTTTAACCTGCTTGACTGATAGAATTTGTGTGAGATGATTCTCACAGCAAAATCCAGTAGGGGTTCTCTGATTTTATCTATAGTCATTCCCCTATTATTCCATTTAGCACCCATGTTTCTCTCTATTATTTCTCTTTTATCACTACGCAAGGTCTTTGGCTATTCTAGGGTTGGAATACCAGTAACCCTATGAATAGTTTTCTTGGAGAATTTCACTGGCCTTGTTTCTAACCAAAAGGCTCCATCATGTATTCTTCTCAAAACTATACATACCCATTCAACTTTGAAAACAGTCAGAAATTCTAAGGTTTTGGTTAATCCTTTTCTCTCGACTATTGAGAACTCATCTTTCAGTATGTTGTTCTCACATAACTTGTCATATGCATTGTGAATTTCTAAATCTCTTATGGCTCCAATTTTGCAGTTATAGAATCTACGAACATCTTGGACCATAACAAATTTACTAGGAATAATTGATAATGCACCTACAGGATCCTTCTTATATGCGACTTCTCGGATGGGCTTGAATTCTGGTTGCTTAACTTCATTACTAACCAACTGTATCTCATGAATCTCTTTGCTCTTAGTGGTTCTAGACCCAGATGCCATTGTTTGCCAAACTAGGGTTTATAGTTTAAACAATTTTATAAACACTACGTAGCTTGGAACTTAAGTAAAAATACCTCAAATCAATGAGACTCATGCTGAATTGCTGTGGAAATCTTCACAAATGGCTTCTAAGTTGACCCTGATCTTTTGCGCTCTTCTCGTCTTTGCTTTGTGTTTGAATGGTCAAAAATTGGATTATGTACTCTTTTAAAATAGAGTAATTAATGCTTAGTGCACTGATAACTATCTACTCGGCACCTGAAGGATTTTGACTTCACTTGGCTCCTATTGATATTTCACAGCTCGGCATCATCTATCAACTTGGTCGCTGTAAGCAACTCGGCATTCGAAGATAATTTTGGCAAATTTTGCAAGACTCTTAGTTTTGAATCTTTGCTTATGTTGATTTCTTCTTTGCAATTCTTCTATGTTTTGGGACTGAAGTATGATGTAACTTAGTTGATCAATCCCACACACCCATTCTTGCTTAATTTGATGAAGTGTGATCACTTGACTTGCTAGGTGAAGTGATCTCTACACTTGATGTGCTACACTCATTTTTCTTCTTCCATGTCTTATTCATATCACTTTTGATGTTTTCAAAATCTATCTTTGCCTTTCCATTGTTGAACTTAGAACTAGGTGCCTTTGACTTTGTTGGGCAATTCCTACTGATATGACTAGTTTTTAAGCAACTAAAACATGTGGTTTGACTCAACCATCTTTTATAGTTTCCCCTAAAATGTGTTCTTATGCAATTTTGGGGTATATGTCCATATTCTTAACAATAGTGACAACTGTACCTGGTGTTGTAATCCCAAAATTCATGATTTGATGCCTTTGCTGATTGATTTGATGTCCACATAGGCTTTGATTTGCATTCAAAATCTCTATGTCCATATTTCTTGCAATTATGATAGTGACCCTCAAATCTTGATGTCTTAATAATCTTGGTTCTACATTCATATGCTTGATGACCTTGTTTCTTGCACTTATGACAATAGTTTACATTCTTACCATGTTGATGGGCATTCTTGCTTCTACATACATTAGATGTATGTCCTTTCTTTCCATAGAAATGACATGTAAGTTTTACATTTTTACCTTTGTCGCTTCTTTGTTTAGCACTCTTTGATGATTCTCCAACTTCAGTTCTATTGTATCCAAGTCTTGATGTATCATGGATTCATCTTGGGGATTTCAGTAATTGCTCAAAATACTTGATGGCTTCATTGAGTTTGTTGAAGCTTTCTGAAATTTCCTTTTCTCTTCTTAAGTCATTCTGCAATTGTTCATTCTGTATCTTTAGTGTAGAGATCTCAATGTCTTTCACATTAAGTTCATGATGAAGGTTCATTATTTGGGCAAGTGTATCCATCTGCATGTTTGAGATCCTTGTTAATTCAATACATTTTTCTTCAAGTCTATTTGCAAGATTCCTTTTGTCATTTTCCATCATAGCTTTATCTTCATCTGCTCTTTTCTTTTCTTTTGTGATTTCACATAACATTATGGCCTATGATTCATGTTCCATTTTGAAAGATCTTATCTCATCTGTTTGGTCTTTATTTTTCTCCATCAATTCTGCAATTGATGCATCAAACTCTTTAGTATTTCCATTGGAAAATATATTTGTAGTATCAATCTCTTTGTAGTTTATCTCATTTTCAGCTATGGCTAAATCCTTCCTTCTTTTCAATGAGTTTCTCAACTTATTTCTAGATTCCTCCAAGCTATGTAGAGAAAGTTGCACATCTATCACCTGATTTTCAATGATCTTTCCAAGTTTGAAAGCTTCCATCTTTAGATCTTTTCCTCCAAGCTGTTAGGCTTTTTCTTGTGAGAACCTAATCGGCTCTGATACCAATTGTTGGAATATTCAAATATGGAAAGAATACTGATGAGAGTGGGGGGAGGGGGTGAATCAAAAGTATTCAAATTTATACAATAAAATTTTTATCTAAAAGTAAATTGCATGCATGTAAATACATCATGAAAATATGAAACTAAAACATGCATCAACAACACATAACACTAGAATTTGGTAACCCAGAAACCCTCTAGAAATAAGAAGGTAAAACTAGGGTGGGGATGATACCCACAAAAATTCACTCCAGTAATATGGTTCAACCACTTTTGATGGTCTGCCCTGTTAAAGGCTTTACACTATGTCAATAGTGACCTGGTTAAAGGATTTACAAACACTTAACATGAAGTGCCACCCTGTTAAAGGATTTAATCACCTTTTGATAAGGATCTACAAATAGCTATTAAGCCAACCTATCTACATAGGATTTCCTTTGTAATACAATGGTAAGAGAGTATTAGGTATTATAAACCGAATAGTTTGCAATCCTTGATTGTTGAATGTAGGCACTTGTTCTTCTTTCTCTGATCTTGATCCTTTGTGATCTGATAACCCTTGTTCTAAAAATAGATTTCCTTATACACCCTTGTATATCCGCTTGCATCTCTTTACAATGACATTTAATCTTCCTTATAAAGACATTTGAGGATTTAGGGTTAGATATGGATCTATGATCCACATTGAATCTCAATTTCCTGCTCAATACTTCCCTTTTTGATGATTGGTTGCATGCCTTTCCAATTTTCCAATTGGTTGCATGCAAATTGCATAGGAAATGTAAAATATTCGTTCTTATCTCTAGATCATTCAAGATTTACCTTATGTTGGCTAAAAAAATGGTTTACATCATAGTTTGTGCAGTTACAAACTCTTATGTTGATATCCTGAGTTACTCAGCCCCTGAAGCATTACTGATGCTCGGCACATGCTGTTTCCTGGATAGCTCGACACCTAAACAAAAATGTATCACTTGGCACCTTATGTTACTCAACACTTGAATCACTCAGCACTTGATATCACTCGACACTTGAATAACTTGGCACTTGATATCACTCGACACTTGATATCACTCGACACTTGAATAACTCGGCACTTGATATCACTCAGCACTTGATATCACTCAGCACTGTATAGTGAAAAATGGTTAAGTGTATTGACACTCAACTATCAAAATTATTCTTTAGACCAACACATACCATTATTCTCAATAGATTCACACCTAAGACAATAGAATAACAACTCACCAAACAACCTCTTATCGCCTAGTTGTTTTAAATTGATACGAAAATTGTCTATAGAGGGATATCCTTGTCCAAGAGATGATAAAAATTTGCATATGATATATTCTTCTTCCTCATAGAGGAGAGTATCATTCATTATTTTAATTGAGTCACCCATGGGCTGGGGACTAATTTCAACATTTCCTCCGTCAACTAGAGTTTTAGCATGAGAAACCTTTTCAATCTATAGTTCTTCCTTATCATCACCACAAATTTAGTCTTTGAATTGAAAATATTCTTGAATGGGTTGTTCACTAATTTCAAAACATAAAGAATCACTTTCAGCCATTTCATTAAAAGTGAAAGATTGAAGTTTCCATAGCATGTTGTTCTACAACCCTTTGCAAAGAATTTTTTATAAAGAAATATCACTACCATTAATTTTAAACTTGAATCTTTCCACCTCAAGAAAGGATATATATTCTAATGATAACTTTATCCTCTTAGTTTACAGGTACTTTGATGCTATCCTAATGATTAAAAACAACATAGTTACAGGAAATGAAGTGAGATGATATTAACAGAGGTTCTTCATCATCAACTACCAACTCTTCTTCAAGTTTTTGTGCCCTTTTTCTTTATTTGTGGAGGTTTTTCAACTTGTGAAACCTGACACACTGGCTTCTCCACAACAAGGTAGAGTTGTAGTCATCTTCATAACTAATGTTTTCTCTCACAACCCAGGAGACACTTTCTTTAAAGCAATCCATGAACTCATACAACACTTTATTATTTGTATAGTAGATTTTCATGAAAGATAGATTAAGCTTGGTATACTTCACAACCTTTCCTTTCATCATGATGAATTAAATCACAGTCACCGATCCTACAAAAATCAAGATATTTTATAGAATAACTGAGGAAATCAATATGACACTTGACTTTGATTCTAGCTCCCTGGAAGAGTCACCAAAAATATGTTAGTGAATAGATTAGTATTCCATGAAAACACTTACAAATTGACCCTAAAATGCCTAGACAAGAAAACTCAATCAGCACTAACAATTAGGTCACTTCATGATTGAAAAGTGTAAGCACCCTTTGAATTATTTGGGTATAGTTCCTCATACGAGATTTGGAATGAATAAATTACAAACAAGAATGCTTTTAACCCAAAAGAAAGAAAGGTAATTTAACATTTGCTAATAAATATGCCACACATAGATCCATAAAATAAAGATAAAATAAGTGAGAAGAATTAGAAAAGATCACACAAAGTCAATCCTTTTGATCCTCCTATTGTTAGAAAATAGCAGTAAGACTGAAAGCTCCATTTTATGTCATATAATACTCAAAGGTTTTATAGCAATTGTGATTATGAATAGAGTAGTAGTTAAAGATAATTAAAAAGACTCAAAGTTCTAATTTAATAAAAGAAACAAAAAGAGTTAAATTCAAAGATTTAATTAACATTCTTCTCCTCTCTTTAAATACTCAACTAAAGCTTCAAAGAAAAAAAATATCAAACATATACTTCCTAAGAAACAAAACTCCCTAACTTATACCCTTTCCCCTTTTGCAAATACATGTTCTAAAAAACTTCCCTTCCTTATCTCCATCATTTACTAATACAAAAATAGAAATGACTCTTCCTTTTCTTGAGTAGCAAAAAGTCTTGTAGCTCAAAGGTGGAACCCTTTCTCTATGTCTCAGATGCATATTTATCTCTCCTTTTGGTCAGCCTTTTTCATTTTTAACAACTGACTCTTTAAAATATTTCTCATCTTCTTGTATTTCTTTTTATCTTTGGGCCTTTCCTCTTGTGAGGGTATTATCTACAATTATATTAGGAAATAGAACATATAATTATGTTCTTATTTAAATTTTAATAAATGGTATTTCATACTTATTTGGCCTCACTTGTATTTTACCCTACGCTTCTATTTTGGCATTGAATTGTAATTTGTCTATCAAAGATTACTTTAATATCCCCCTGATACATAAATATGAATATATAGCATCCATAGTCATATTCCTAGTATCTTTTTAGTAGGCATGTTCCTTGAAAATAGGTTGTTCAATAGACTAGAGAAACTAAATAGAGTAATACAACCTATGTTGAAATTGATGACATGTGCTCAAACAAGGCCATGTGTCTCCATCTTGCAAAGATGATTTTGGAGAAAAATGACTCACAAGAGAAAGATTTAAGTTCATCAAATATGATCATTCTAAGTTGGTTGAACATGCACATTTGCATGTGTAATCATCTCTCCTTTGAGTTTCCTAAAGAAGATCCTCTGGTTGATGTCTTAATTCTCCTTTCCAAAATAGTAATTATTGTGTTTGTATAGAAATTTTGTCAAACAATTCTAATCCTCATATTAGAGTATATATTTCTTGATGCTCTTATTCCTTTGACAATGTCTATCTACAATCAACTTTGACATCTATTTCCAGAAGCCACGACCATACTAACATTTAGTCAAATGTTTGACATGCTTCTTTGATACTTGCACAATGACCATGGAGTGTTGCATTATGAAAATTTGGTTCCCTAAAATTTTCTATGAGGTCATGTTAAAATTTCCATTGGGCATTTGAATATGTTAGATTTTTGACATGACATTTTTGGTTGCCCCTGGTGCCAAGTGTCCACCTACCCTACCTGATAGTCATCAACTCAGTAGGTGAGTTTGAATTTTGAAAATGAGAGGGAAATTTTTTTGGTGAGAGTAAAAAAGGAATGACTCTCATTCATTCAAGGATTTAGAAAGAGAGCAAGAGAGAAGGAAGTAGATAGAGGAATTTTTGAGTTCACAAGATAGGAGGAAGGTTCAATATCACGTCACATGTTGAATCTCTCTATTATTCTGTAAGTTCATTTTGAATTGTCCTTAGAAGCATTGATTGCTCCAAGCATTATTGTATGAAGCCTTTAGTGCTATAAGTTTATGTAAAACTTTTATCAATTGAAGTTTCATGTAGTATCTGGTTGAAGTAAAATGCTCCAAGATTTTGTAATAGTTTTATCATAGTTGAACAGAAAGAAAGAAACCAAACATATTTGGCTTATTGTTGTCTCCCTTCTATTCGTGATTGCATGTTCTATATTTGAGAAGTTTTTACTTGTAGATTTTTTCAAGTTATCCTCTCTGTGTTTTAATGGTGGAAATGCTTAGACTATAAGCCTATTAAGAAGCTCACTTAGTTCACTCCTTAACTAAGCTCTTCCTCCATTGTTCCTAATAATTCCACTCATTTTCCTTAGTTCACTCATTCTAAGTGTTGGTCAATCTAAGTGTTGGTTCTGCATAGAGATTTCCAAGCTCCACCTTCCCTTTGGAGACCATGCTCACTTAGCAACCAATATGCCAAGCTCCACCTTCCCTTCAATGACCAAGCTCACTTGGCATCCTCTTATGCTAAGTTTCCCCTTCTATAAAGATTACTTGGCTTCTTCATGTGGTGAGTCAATCAACATCATCTACTTGTCACTTGGCACCCTCTTGTGTCAATCAATACTATTACTTGACATCCTGTTCTACCAAGTGAAATTTGAAGTTGTGAAGTTGAATTCTCTACATGGTATGAGAGCTTCAAGGTCCCACATCCATAGTGAGTTAAGGAATTTGTTTTTATGGGTATACTTGACATCGAAGAAGATGTAGGAAATATATAGTAGCAACCACCATCCTCTAATGGACATAATTATGATACATGGGTGAAGAATATGAAAACCATAATGGTAGCTAATGATTTGTGGGATTTTGTAATAATGGTTTCAATAATGTTACAGTCCCAACAATGTATGCTTCCCTTACAAACCCATAGAAGACTTTGATGAAAGAGCTAAGGAGAAAAAATGTGAAAGCATTAAGTCTAATTGAGGCAGCAATGATAGTGACAATCTTTCCCAAGATTGCAGCAACAAATTTCTCAAAGGAAGCATTGGATATCCTTGAGATTAACTTTAGGGAGACTAATAAGGTCAGAGTAGTGAAGCTACAAATGATCAAAATGGAATTTGAGAATTTTTAGATGAAGGCTAATGAACCTATTACAGAGTTTAGCTCATGAATCTCCACTTTGATAAACCAACTCAAATCAAATGGAGAAGATTATGAAGAGAAAAAGGATTGTGGAAAATATATTGAAGAGTTTACCTAAAAATATGACAACCTAATGATGAAAATTTAGGAAGCAAAGGGCCTAATCACATTGGCCATGGAAGAGTTGATGGGAACTCTTCAAACCCATGAGCACTGGAAAAATAGAGTTGTACCAACTTTCCAAGAGTAGTCTTTCAAGGCTCAAGAGAACTCAAGAGGAAGGAGGAGAGGAATAAATGGTCAAAGGAATGCTGGTGTAGAAAGCTCAGGATGAGTAAGCAACAAAGCAGGAGCAAGAACCTCTCAAAACAACTCTAGAGGAGGTAAGAAGAATGTAGAATGCTAATGCTATCATAAGTATGGGCATTATGCTAGTGAATGCTAGAGGAAGTAGGGTGATCAGTCAAAGAAGAATGCTAATGTGGCTAATATGAACATGTGAAATGCAAATAATCCCACAACCTTCATAACGTGTAACATTGGTGAAGAAGGCAACCTTCAGGTGTGGTACATAGACAATGGTTGTAGAAACCACTTGAGTGGTAATGAAATTTTATTTTCTTTCTTTTAAAAGACTTTTAAGTCTAAAATTAAGATGGGAAATAATAGAATTATTCCCATAGTGGACAAAGGAACAATCATCGTCCACACCAAGCAAGGTGAGAAGAAGGAGATACAAAATGTATAGTTTTCCCCTAGTATGTGTATATGTGAAACTGTGGCCTATGCTAACACACACTTCAACACGGTCATTGCATGCGGATTCATCTTGGAATGAACATTGGATTGTTCATCCAAAATTTACCCTGCAAAGTGACCTGTTGCCTTCTATCTAAAGGGATTTTGCCTATTAATATCCTCAGAATCAAGGTGCAGGCAACCAGACCCTTTAAGAATGAAGGATTTGATAATGAAATTAAGCTAAGAATGAGTATACAAATTAATCTAAAATGAAAGATGCAATGTAATCTAAGAACAAATAAAGAAAACTAGATTAAGCATATGCATAATTAAACTAAAATGAGATTAAACTAAGAATGAGAATGTATGCAAGAAATGTAAGTAAATATGAGCATGAATTTCAATAGCAATTTGATAGGAAATCAATTCATCCTTCTTGAAATGAAGAGAGGAGGGTCTCTTAAATAGACTCTCTTGGAATCCATCAACGGTTGAGATCGATTCAGATCAACAGTCAGGATTGATGATGAGGTTCAGTCATAAAGGGAGATTCCCAAATTAAAGGGAGTTAACAGACTTAATTTGAGTAAAATAAGGAGTTAACTATTTTAATTTGAGTAGAAAAAGGAGTTAACTAATTTAACTCATTTTTGATCAATAGTGAACTGGAAATTTCCCTTTTCGAATTGAAGAGAGATTTTGTTGAGATATTTAATTTAATAAAATGAGATATGCTCTCATAATTACTTTTTCTATTTAATTAAATAATCTTTAATTAATTAGAGACACTTTTGTTTAATTAAATAACTTTATTTAATTAATTAGGAATAGCTTCCCATTTAATTAAATAACTTTGTTTAATTATTTAGAAGTAAGTACTCCATTTAATTAAATAATTACATTTAATTAATTAAGATAGGCGTATTTATTAAATTGAATAAATTTAATTCCATAGTACATTAGCCTTAGGATATAATTTAATTTAATTAAAGTATAAATACTTAATAATTAAATTAAATATTAATCAATAGGTTTAATGTGACTAATATTAGTAAATACTATAGGAATTAAATAATAAGCATGATGAATGTAGATTTAGGTTTTCTGCATCTGACAATTAAGTCAAGTAGGGAATAGCAGAATGAGAATTGCCTATTAGAATAAGACTTTGAAATTATTAGAAATTACCAGAATTGGTATAATGGCAATGAGCCAATTTTGGGGTATTAAATTTTGCCCCTCTTTGAATAAATGTGCAAGCAACACGTTCAATTCAAAGAAAATCAGAAAGCATGATGCAAAGATGAAATTGGTTCCGAAGGTGATGATACGAAGACCAATTGATAAGCTTTTTAAGGACCATCTCTAGAACAGGGCTTAATCCTAAGGAATCCAAGCAAAGCACTTAGATACCTAAGATCAATTGCATTTAAAAGACTATCTCTAGAATGAAGTGTAATCTTTAAGGATCTAGACAGAACGTCTAGATACCTAAAATTGATAAGCATTTAGAAGACTATCTCCAGAACAGAGCTTAACCTTCAAGGATCCAGGTAGAACACCTAGATACTCGAGAGTAATAAAGCATTTAGAAGACTATCTCTAGAATAGAGCTTAATCTTCAAGGATCCAGATAGAACACCTAGATACCTAGAATTGAAAGCATTTAGAAGATTATCTCTAGCACAAAGCTTAACCTTCAAGGATCTAGATAGAACACCTAGATACCTGAGATTGATTAAAAGATAACAAGGTCCAATCATGAGTCATAGAATCATCCCCAAAACAAGGCTTGATCCTCAAGAGTCAAGGTTTAGATTGTCCTAATATCTATCTATTGAACTTTGAGAAGAGTTGTTATAAGGTTGATCAATTGATGAAAAGATCAGATAGATGGAAAAGATGCCAGATAGAAGGGAACAAAATGCCCCAAGTGATGAGATGCCCCAAGTGACTAGGAAATAAGATGGGAACTAGATGCCCCAAGAAATAAGCATTTAATGATGTAATCATCCTGCCCCCTTGGGAGCAAAATCGAAAGATGACACACCAGAAATAGATGTGAAGCAATATATCATGTCAGCAGAATCTAGAAGAGATCAGAATGATCTAAACATTGGGTTGATTTGAAATGATTGCGAAGTAAAAAAAAAAACCAAGTTTGACCAAAAGTTGACCAAATTCAGCCATAGTTGACTTAAGTTGACTATTTTCAAAATGAATTTTGAAAATATGGAGAATGTAAAGTTGAAAGGATTCCAAGAATCATAAAGTATCAAAAAGATTTGGGCTGCACAAGCGTTCGATCACGTTGGTCTCCAAAATTTTAAAATGCATTTTTAAGGCTCTTAGGTGTGTCAAACTTCGAATTTGATCTTGAAAATGGATCTAGAATGGTCCAATTAGCCAGGGGTGTGATTTTTGCACAAATTCAAGCACTTTGAAAATGGAGTATGTAATACAAGACTATGTTAAATGCAACCCTAGGTCCAGTTACCAAGCTTCGATGATTTATCATCATTGGATATAAAATAAGGCTCGTATGTTGTACAATTTCCACTGACATTGCAATCATGAAATTATGAATATAACATACATTATTGGGATGTCGAGATTAAATGTAAGCATTCGAGGCACAAGAAGCTAGAATGACCAAAACATTTGTCCCTTTTAATGTAGCAAGTTAACATAAGCATCAAAGCATAAATGCTAGGATGACCTGAATGTTGCTTGCATGATAGGCACACCAAACACATGGGATATTCCTCCTATGCTAAGTATTCAGTATTCATTCTGTTCGCAACGACCCTTGCATTCGTAACCTGAGACAGAAGTGTGCTAGATATACTCGCAGTGACCTGTACATTCACTTAATAGGACGAGTATCAGTATGCACCATAGCATGAAGAGTTCACTCCAACAAACAAGGAGAAGAACCAATGTCATTGATGTATCTATATAAAAGGAGTTGAGGTACACACAGCCATCCAATACGAGATAGAGGCTCTTACAGTGGATGCCCCTCTTATAGGAATATATCAACTTATTGGAACTAAACCGCAAACAGAAAGCGAAGAAAAAGATCATGCCCCCAGTCATTACCTCTCTAGTCAAAGATGACATCATCAAGTTGCTTGAAGGGATATGATAAAGAAAAAAAAACCAAACAAAGAAAATTCTCAGCATATCCAAACAAGTATATCGTTCTTTTTTTTTTTGAGTTCAATGTTTTCGGGATTGATGTCAAGTGTCAATGTCCGGAACATGTAAGAAAGAAATCTCTTTACTAGGGTGACAACAGTAGGCAAATGTAGTTAGAACGACTGGTGACTGAGGTCAAAGAGGAATCTTAATGATGAAGAACCTAAGAAGGACTAAGCGATAGTAGACAGATAGAGCTAGGACGACTGGTGACTGATGCAAAAGAGATCTTCCATAAAGGAATCTTGAGACATGACCCGAGCAATGGTAGGTAGACATAGCTAAAATAACTGGTGACCATTGCAAAAAGACATTCTATGAGGAAAATCTCAAAAAGAGTGACACTGGTGATAGTAGGTAGAGGCAGTCAGAATGACTAGTGACTATCACGAAGGAGATTCTATGAGGAGAATCTCGAAAAGAGTGACACTAAGGGTGAAATACCCTCAAGCTATGACAAGACTCGATCCATGGATACATGAGCAGGAAAAGTAGGAAAGCGAAAGCATGAAAGCGACTATACAGAGTAACCAAAAGATGCACTGGAAGATGGAGCATTGAAAATAGGAGGCGCCTATTTACCAAGTTTTCACCTTCGTGGCAAGTTTTTTCCTTTTTTTGGTACCATGATGCATGTTTCCAGGTTTTCACCAATGGCACTTTTCTTGTTTTTCAATTTTTTTGTATTTTTCTCTTCTTCTTTTCTTTTGGTATTTTTGAGATGTTTCAATTTTTTTGGTGTTACGAAGGTGCCTATTGCTAGGTTTTCACCAGGGTAACAATTTTTTTTTTTTTTAGGACTTTTTATGATTTTTATGATTTTTTTTCAGGACATTTAGATATGTATAGAGAGCTTGCTAAGATTGAATCAACTGTAAAACCGCTTCAGGTGGAGAGTGTTCATAGGCTCTTTAAGCACTTCTCCTTTGGTTGTGGAAAGTAGGTAGGTTCCAGATCCATATACTACAGTAATGATGTAAGGACCTAGCCAGTTTGGTTCAAACTTTCCCTTTTGCATTCGTTGTTGTTGATTCTTAGGATTCTCTCTCAGGACAAGATCACCCAGTTGGAAGTCACCTGGCCTAATTCTCTTATTGTAGCTTCGTGCCATTCTTTGTTGATATGCCCCTAGATGATCACAAGCCACTTGTCATCATTCATTCAGTAACGCAAGCTCTTAAAGCCGGGCTATCCTATAGTCATCATCTATGATAAGACCTTTCATAGAGATTCTCAAGGTAGGAATCTTGACCTCTATCGGAAGCACAATATCCACCCCATATACCAACGCAAAAGGAGTCATGCCCATTGGAGTTCTAATGCTTGTTCTATATGTCCATAGGGCTGGATTGATCTGGAGATGCCAGTCTCACCTTGACTTACTGACTGTGCGATGAAGAATTTTGAGGATCGCCTTATTGGATGCCTCAGCTTGGCCATTACCCTAGGGGTAATAATTGGAAGACCAATGCTGTGTGATCTTGAATTTCTTGCACAGTTCCTTAAGGTCTTTATTTTTGAACTATTCTCCATTGTTAGTAATGATTGAGGATAGTATACCATATCTACAAATGATGTAGTTTGTGATAAAAAGTGCTACAATTTTGCCATCAGCAATTGTGAGATGGACTGCCTCTACCCATTTTGTGAAATAATCTGTAGCGGTGATAATAAACTTATGTCCATTAGAAGAGGTTGGTTGAATCTGTCCCACCAAGTCAAAGGCCCATTGTTGAAATGGCCATGTTTTAGTAGAGGGAATCAACTCTCTAGTTGGAGCATGAATGAGATTCCTATGTAGTTGACACTATTTGCAGGACCTAGCATATTTAATAGCTTCTTGCTCCATTTTAGGCCAGTAGTAACCAGCACGAAGGAGTTTGCGAGCTAGTGTTAGGCCATTGGAATGAGATCTGCAAATGCCTTCATGAACATCAATTAGTGCACATTTGGACTTGTCAGGTTCTAAACACCTAAGGAGTGTTCTGTCAAGACCTCTCCTATACAGATCATCAGTAATAATGAGATAATGTGAAGCGTTATGGATTAAATAACGTTTCTCATTTTGGGTCAGACCTTTTGAAATGGTTTTATTACGAAGGTAGGAATAGATGTGATGGTAGCGGGATGATTCTTGTCCTATAATAGAACAGATCATCTTGAAATTAGGTGTGTCATAGGCTGGGTAGTGTAACGCTTCCACCAAGAACTCGTGTCGTAGATCATTTTCTAGCATTTGTAGAAGGGAGGCCAGAGTGGCCATGGCGTCAACCGCTTTATTATCTGCACGTGGAACTTGTTGGAAGGTGATGTGTGCAAAATATTTCATCAAGTCATCAACCATGCATTTGTAAGGAATCAAATTTTCATCCTTTTTTTGATACACATCATTTACTTGGTTGATGACAAGCTGAGAGTCACCGAAGATATCCAACTGATCTACTCTCCATTTAGCTGCAATTTTCATACCATTGATCAAAGTTTCATATTCAACAATGTTATTTGTACAAGGAAACAAAATCTTGTATGCTTTGGGCAATGAGTATCTCTGTGGTGTGATGAAAAGTAATCCAGCACCTGATCCTTGTTGTGTGAAGGATCCATCAAAGAACATAACCCATGTATGATGAGTGAGTGTTAGAATTGACTCATCTAGAAAATCAATGTTTATTGGTAGAAGACTATATGTGTGCCTCAGCCAGCTGCTCTGTAATTGCCTGTCCCTTTATAGCTTTGCATTCAACATATTGGATGTCAAACTCACTTAGTATCATGACCCATTTAGCCAATCTTCCTATGAGAGCTGCCTTACTGAGAAAATACTTTAATGGATCTATTTTAGCCACAAGCTGTGTAGTATGGGCAAGCATGTAGTGTCTCAACTTTTGGGAAGCAAAGACAACTGCCAAGCAAGCTTTCTCAATAATACTGTAGTTTTTCTCATAAGAGACCAATTTTTGGCTCAAGTAATAGATAGCTCTTTCTTTGTTATCATTGTCTTCTTGAGCCAACAGGATTCCCAAAGATGTTTCAGTGGCTGAAATGTATAAAAGAAAAGGCTTCCCATGCATAGGAGGCATCCAGATTGGTGGATTGACAAGATATTGTTTAATTTGTGTTAAGCTTTGCTCACAATCCTCGCTCCAATTTAATTTCACACCCTTATGTAAGGTCTTTGTGAAGGGTTGTGATTTATCCATCAACTGTGAAATGAACCTACGAATAGATTGAAGCCTTCCTTGTAGTCCTCTCATCTGACTGATGTTTCAAGGTGGAGGCATGCCCATTATTTCTTGTACTTTTTTTGGATCCACTTTAATTCCCTTTGTAGAAACAATATATCCTAACAATTTTCCTGATGTGACACCAAATGCGTATTTCTTAGGATTGAGTCAAAGACTAAACTTTTCCATACAATCTAGGATTGGTCCCAAATCGTGCAAATGAGTATTGCATTTAGCACTTTTGACCAAGGTATCATCAACATAGTCCTCCATAGTTCTATGCATCATGTCATGGAAAATTGTAGTAACAGCACGCTGATATATAGCTCCAGCATTCTTTAAACCAAATGGCATCACATTCCAACAAAAGGTTCCCCATGCACATGTGAAAGTTGTTTTCTCTTGATCTTCTAGCACAATTTTTATCTGATTGTATCCAGAAAAACCATCCATAAGTGAGTACATCTCATAACTAGCTATCATGTCCATGATCATATCAATATTAGGGAGCGGAAAATCATCTTTAGGACATGCCAAGTTAAGATCACGGAAGTCTGTACAAGCTCCGATAGACTTATCATGCTTGGACACAAGGACAATATTGGATATCCATTTAGCATAATCAATTGCACGGATGAAACCAGCCTTCAGAAGTTTCTCCAATTTGGCTTTGACTAGCAATGCAACATGAGGATGCATTTTTCGAAGCTTCTGTTTAACTGGTTTGATGCCTAGTGCTATGGACAAGTGATGCATGATAAGATCAGAATCCAATCCTGGCATATAAGAATATGTCCAGTCAAAATTTATTTTCTTCTCCTTGAAAAAGGCAATGAATTGTTCCTTTTCTTCAGTTGACAATGACTGAGCCAAATGTATCACATGAGGATGTTATTCTATGCCCAGGTTAATCAGCTATGTTGGCTCTATTAACACTGATGATCTCTCCTGAAAGTGACTGGGAAGGACATCAAATATCTCATCTGCGGGTGCCTCAGAGTGGTTTTCACCCTTGGATGCATCTTTTTTTTAAACTTTTTTTGGATCTGACACTGCCACAATGTGGTTTTCACCATCGGACCTCTTGCATTTTTTCTTTTTAATTATGTGACTGAGATATTTGATGTCTGCCTCAATCATGTTGATGCTCTACTCATTGGTGGAAGATGTTACAGGTTCGATAGTGTTTAGGTAACAGGCAAGAGTATAGTCATTCTGGAATGTGGGGACTTTGTTAGATGCATTGGAGTTCTAGTCTATAAGGTCGAGATGTACGAGTGAGAGAGTAGTGGCTGGTTCAATTGCATTCATAGTATAGTCATTAAATGTGTGGACCAGAAATTTGAGACCTACAGCAACCTCACCCACAGGTGTATTCAAACATCTCAGAGTAAAAAAGTTAGTAATTGACGACTCTAAGACACTAGTTGGATCATACCCTTGTGACCTATCCCTAGATGTTTCACTCACTTCGATTTGATTTTCATAGACATGCACTTGGTCAATGTCTTTATCAGTAGTCCCTTTTGAAAGATTGTCAAATTCATATTCATGAGAATCAGTGCTACATGGTGAGAGACTATAGAACTCCCCAACAGTGATAGGGACATACTGTCCTTCAGCCTCTAGATTCTTACACAAATACTCAATATGGCATGACTGACTAGATTCCCCCTTTTCTGAATGATATTTGAGTTGCTCAATATTGTCCTCAAAAGAATCACTAGTATCATCCACAGTGCTAACACATGGCACAAAGTCATCTGGCTCAGCAAAGAATTTAGCAAGATCATAAGGAATAGGATGAGGGTAAGAATCCTCATCATTAGATTCTTCCTCTCAAGTACCTAATTCAGATTGTGACTCATTTTCAGATGAACTCTCAGGTACAGGTATGAATTTATTGGATCCCAAATGGAAAGGGACCTTCTTGAACCCTAGGCCAGTTGTGTCACTATTGCTTCAAGCTGTTGCTTTGACATGATCTATTAAACCATTGTTATTGCACCCAATAGGGCCGGTTCCCTTGTAGCCAAAACGCTTCATAAGCTTAAGACCAGGTCCATACTTCTTAGGAGTGATTTCTTGAGCTTGTTCTGTTAGGTCTATTGGAGACTCTTCTTTGTAAAGCCATGTAGAAATGGCTCTGTTTTTTCTTTCATCTTCTAAGGGAACTGTAGCTTTGACAAAAGAGCCATTAAACTTGGTCTGAGGTGTCAACACAAATGGCTTCTTTGCTACTGAGGGTCTCCCAAAATGTCGAGGGGACTTTGGAATTGACGTTAATGATAACACTGGTTCCATGTGGTACTCTCCCATACCAGTTTCTTTCAATTTAAATGACTACTCAATTTGTTTCAGCTTATTGTTGTGACAATCAGTAGACTCACGGTTAGCAGGGATGAAAGAATCAGTAGCTTTGAGCATATTGCAAGTGTAGCTAGTAGTAGTAGGAATAGTAACTTCAGAGCCATGAAATGGGAATTTAATGCATTGGTGGTATGTGGATGGCACAACACACATCTCATGTATCCATGGCCATCCCAACAAAATGTTGTAGGCTAAGGGAATGTCAAGCACCTGATAGGTGACATCCCTTTCGACAGGACCGATGCAAATTGGTAAAGTCACAAGACCTAGAGTGACTTTCATTCTACTTCATCGTATGCTTTAATAGTGATCTTTCATCAAGGATCAACAGAGTCCTCAGAATAATCCAATTGTCTAAGTAGAGCCGTAGAAACAATATTTAGGCCAGCGCCATTGTCAATGAGTACCCAATGAACACGTGTCTAGTGGATCATAACCTCAATGTGTAGAGGCTGATTGTGTGGGTGATTCAGTGAGTTGTCATCCTCCTCAGAGAAGGTCATAAGATGAGGTGAGGTCAGGTGACCTACCATGGATTGAAATCATTCAAGATCAAGATCTTGAGGAACGTTTGCCTCAGTGAGGGCTTTGTCCAGAATTTGCCTATGAGCAGGTGAGATTTTAAGCAGCTCAAATATAGAAATGTGAGCATTGGTTCATTTCAATTGATCTAGAACACTATAACTGGTTGCAGTCAAGTTTGTCGTGTGTTTTGCACCTTTACTAGATGGACCAGCAAGGGCTTTGTCCTTGTGTTGTTCAGGATTTGAAGTAGGAGGTGTAGGGCCTTTGAGCACCGATTTCGCATGAGAGCGAGTAACAACATTAGCACAGTGTTGCGAAGACACATTATCCATGTTATTGGAAGTAGGGCCTCTCAAGAAAAATGGTGTCTTGGGTTTATCATTATCTTGCTTCCCCTTTATGGTAATAACATCACAGTATTCAAAATCTACAGGTTCAACCATGTGAATGACATTGTCATCATTGCAATACGTATAGTTGACCTTATTGTAGGGTTTTGGTTTTGAAGTCTCTCCTTTTTCATAAGCTGGGAAAGGTTCTTTGAACACCTTGTGGTCTGAGTTTTTATTATGTTCATCTACCACAAGTTCACTAGCATCAATCATGTCTTGGACTTTATGACGTAAGTTTATACAGTTGCTAGTTTTATGTCCCTTGTTTTGGTGATACTCACAAAATGAGGTCTCATTCCACCATGGTGGACGTGGTTGTGGATCATAGGGACGAGGGTTATCCATTGGTGAGATAAGATTGTGTTGTAGAAATGTTTTGTAAACCACATCTGAAGGTTCTCCTAAAGGCATATACTCTCGCTTAGGTCGTGCTGCCCATGAGTTTCTTAGTTTGTTCCCAGATGTTTTATTGTCAGGAGGAGGCTTCTCAGCACTTTTGGCTACTTTTAAGCAGTCTGTGAGATTAAATGCTACTTTAGCAAGTTTTGGTGTGACATTATCAACAACCCCATCATGTACAATTTCTCAGTTCTTGTTGACATGTTTGGTTTTATCCTTGTTGGAAGTGGAACCTTGTTTTGAGTCTCTCTGAAGAGTGAGCTCACCTTTCTTGACCATAAATTCTTTGATATAGATAGCCTGTGTAATCATGTCTTCAAAGGTATGTGGACCTTGTAGTTGGACTCTATACCCGAAATCAGGTAAGAGGTTATCAATGAAAATGTCGAGCTTCTTCGTTTCTAGGATTTTACGGGAGTACTTAGTATAAAGCTGTCTCCACCATTGGAGGAAAGTGAGAAAAGGCTCACCAACCTTCTGTTTAAGGTTTCATAGATCTTGAATATTTACAGGATGTTGAATGTTATGAGAATATTGTTGAACAAATGAATTAGCAATTTCGTCAAATGTCTTGATACCAGGAGGTAAATGTGAGAACCACTCCAAAGCTTGACCACCTAGGCTTCTAGGGAATAAATGCATGAGGTACATTTGATTGTGTATAAACTCCATAGACAAAGCACCAAATTCTTGCAAGTGATCTTGGGGATCAGTAGTACCAAAGTACTTATCATATTTGGGTAGTTCTATGCCTCTTGGGAAAGGCAACATGTTTATACTTTTGTCAAATGGAAATGAACAAAGAGCGTCCAATGTGTATGTCTTTTTGGGTTTCTCTTTCTCATGCATCATCTGAGCCAATTGGTCATGCATAATTTTTAGTTTTTTTTGGAGTTTAGTGGTCTCATTTTCTTCTTCACATGTGATAATGGTCTCCACATCGAAATGTGTGGGCAGTTTAGCTCCCTCTTGGGCAAGTTTGAGAAAGTACTTTTCTTTCTCTTCATTGAGTAGGATTCCCATGACCTTCTGAAAGTTTTTGTCTCTTCGACATCTTGCTATGTGTTCAAGAAGGATTTCCACCTCTTCTTGTTCTTCATCAGTGTCTTTTTCTTTCTCTTTCTCCTTTTCATCCCTAGGTTGTTCTTGATATTGACTATGACTACCTCATTTAGGTTCACGATTAGTCATTATAGGAACTTGTTTAGTTTCTATACGTTGTATTTCAAAAGGGTCCGTGGAGAAAGGATCATACATTGTGTTTGAGAATGAAGGACTCCTACCTGTCTCAGTATCCTTTTTGTAACAAGGATTCCTAATTTGTTGCAAATTGGAAAATGTTTGTTGAACTTGAGATGACCTTGCAGGTGAGGAAGACCGTGAAGACACCTCACTAGCCAAACTAGATAAAGATTGTGTAGAGAAAGGTAAGCTACCTCTGCCGTGATTACGACCCCTAGCACGACCACGTCTAATGTTATCAGGACAAAAAACGTTGCCACTTCTGGTTGTGACAGTCATAGGCAAGGACAAAAAGCTAGAACCTAGACAAGGACTATACTAAAACTGAGTCTCAAAAGGGACAAGATAGTAGCAAGAATGATGTTCACTAAGGTACAAATGGTTTGATTTAAAGGCTAGAACAGCCAAAGATTATGACCACTGCGGCACAAAGTATGACAAGCATTAAGACGAGGACCAAGATTATGTATGAGACGAGACTAGTCAAGGTATAAATCACAAGTTTTAGTTAAGTGAAGTGTTGCTGTTCCAAGATTGTTTGCACATAGATAGCAATAAACGGATGCAAAAAAGGATAGTGTGCAGGCCGCAGATAGCTAGAACAAACCCAGATTGTTAATGCTGATACAAAATCTTGCGTGAAAAACCTTTATGGGTGGCGCGAAGAAGTTTTACAGGCCATGTGAAGATGTTTCTGTCTTGCGTGAAGATCAGTAAAAATTTTTAATTTTGCGCGAGAATGTTTTCTGGATCGCACGAATATGCGCAACAGAAATTTAATATCGCGCGAGGACAAAATGGCTTCGTGCGAGAGCCAAATGATTTCACGCAAGACCAAAATGGTTTCGTGCAAAAGGACAGAATAGTTTCACAATAGCGACTGATTTTGACAAAATTTTTGATTGATCCAATAACCAGGCAGATAAACAGGCAAGTAGAACAACAACCAAGTGATTTCAAGAATGTCTGAAAACAATGAGCAAGGGCAAAAGCAACCTTGCGCGTGAACAATCAAGTGACTTATTTTGTGCTAATCCCTAAGAGAGCTATTTGTGTACATTTTCAAAGAGTTTTGCAATCATTGCACACATTCCTAGAAAATAAAAGTTGGCTTCTTTAAGGTATTTAATAATGGTTTGACTCTACAACTTTTATGGCTCATAGGGGTGACCTCCAATCTCGGTGCACCGAGGTTTTGACATAGTCTGAGAACTTAATCTTCAAGATCTACTAGGGAGATCTGACAACCCACAATGAACCACACCTATGGAGATTTCTTCCACAAGGACATTTATATAGCAGTTGTCACTATCATGGCGAAAATGGCTATTACCGCTTGAGGTTTCGTCATCACAGTTTTCCCTGTAGAGGGATTGTCTGCTATGGTTAACTCTCTCTAAAGGTGACCACTCACAATAGTATACCATAAGAGGACTTAGCTTCTAGATTCAAGGTTTTGACACCTTTTCACCTTTAGCCCAATCAAAATAGATAGATTAATCTGACCCGCTAGACTAAGATTATCTCTTAAAGATCTATGATATCATCTTCCTATGATCTATCAACCTCTCTAGAGAAAAGGATGCCTTAATCAACAAGTCAAAGATTCATCTATCTACAAGATACTCAAAGTATCCTCCCCACCCATAAGGAATCCATCTTAGAGAGGAGTTTTGCTAGGAACCCACTCCCTCAAGATCCATGAATAGTGTTCATGGGGGCTTAATTACTATGTGTGTACAGATGTTAATTACTGAAAACAAATCTATCTAAAAGCAATCAAAAAGCACAACATGGTACACTTAACACTTTAACTAATGTGAGGTGAGTCCAAAGATGTGGAACATTTAACCCCTCACACAAGCCAAAATGAGTCCACAACTCAGAAATTAGTGAGTTCTAGAAAGCATAAAAGGGTTTCCTTGTGGAGCCTTTAACGCTTATGTCTTGTAGAACCCTCCCCTATTTAACGTGGTGCTGAGCTTGCAACCACAGGGTGGAATGAGGGGTTGGTGGATTAGCGAGTCCAATAACCCAAGATAGCTAATTAGATCTATCACTAAAGACTAAGCCTGCTAAATGAATACTAATAGAGATCACACCCTAGTATCATTTTATGCATGTGTTGTAAAATGAAAATACAGAAGGAAACACACAACCTCAACACAAAAGATGTTTGTTTTAGATCCAAGTGAAGTGTTATCAGCTGAGGAAGATTACCTGGTGATCCTCGCAACACGCTTAGTAGATTTTTATCTATTTCTGGAAACTTTAACACGCTTTTTCCATTGTCCCACAAATCGTTGCTATGCTGTTCAAAAAAATCAAAAAACACAGAAACACTACAAACTGCGAACAGTCAACAGAAAAATCAGAAAATACAAAAATCAATGTAAAAAATTTGCCTCTGTTAGCAGAGTTTCGCACAAAATTCTTGACAGTCTGCGCGAAAAAGTTTTACGGCCTGCGCGAAATCAAATTTGGCTTGCACGAAATCAAATTCAGCTAGCATAAAATTAAAATCAGCTCGCTCGAAGAAATAGGTCTTGCGCGAAGTTTCGCGTGCCAAAGAGCTTTCTCACGCGATGCGGAAAGAATCTTCGTGCGAAGATTCTAGATCCTCGCACGAAAATGAACAGTTTTACACAAAGATTCCTGAATCTGTATGGAATAGTATGGACAGAGAACAAAAAAATGATTAAAAAAATATAGAAAGAGGCCAAAAAAATTGATTTTCATGCCCCACGGTGGGCGCCAGAAATGTATATGTGAAAATGCAGCCTATGCTAACACACACACTTCAACACGGTCATTGCATGCGAATTCATCTTGGAATGAACATTGGATTGTTCATCCAATATTTGCCCTGGAAAGTGACCTGTTGCCTTCTATCTAAAGGGATTTTGCCTGTTAATATCCTCAAAATCAAGGTGCAGGCAACCAAACCCTTTAAGAATGAAGGATTTGACAATGAAATTAAGCTAAGAATGAGTATATAGATTAATCTAAAATGAAAAATGCAATGTAATCTAAGAACAAATAAAGCAAACTAGATTAAGCATATGCAGAATTAAACTAAAATGAGATTAAACTAAGAATGAGAATGTATGCAAGAAATGTAAGTAAATATGAGCATGAATTTCAACAGCAATTCGATAGAAAATCAATTCATCCTTCTTGAAATGAAGAGAGGAGTGTCTCTTAAATAGACTCTCCTGGAATCCATTAACAGTTGAGATCGATTTAGATCAATGGTCAGGATTGAAGATGAGGTTCAGTCATAAAGGGAGATTCCCAAATTAAAGGGAGTTAACAGACTTAATTTGAGTAAAATAAGGAGTTAACTATTTTAATTTGAGTAGAAAAAGGAGTTAACTGATTTAACTCATTTTTGATCAATAGTGAACTGGAAATTTCAGTTTTTGAACTGAAGAGAGATTTTGTTGAGATATTTAATTTAATAAAATGAGATATGCTCTCATAATTACTTTTTCTATTTAATTAAATAATCTTTAATTAATTAGAGACACTTTTGTTTAATTAAATAACTTTATTTAATTAATTAGGAATGGCTTCCCATTTAATTAAATAACTTTGTTTAATTATTTAGAAGTAAGTACTCCATTTAATTAAATAATTTCTTTTAATTAATTAGAAATACCTTTCCCATTTAATTAAATAATTACATTTAATTAATTAAGATAGGCGTATTTATTAAATTAAATAAATTTAATTCCATAGTACATTAGCCTTAGGATATAATTTAATTTAATTAAAGTATAAATACTTAATAATTAAATAAAATATTAATCAATAGGTTTAATGTGACTAATATGAGTAAATAATATAGGAGTTAAATAATAAGCATGATGAATGTAGATTTAGGTTTTCTGCATCTGATAATTAATTCAAGTAGCGAATAGCAAAATGAGAATTGCCTATTAGAATAGGACTTTGAAATTATCAGAAATATACCAGAATTGGTATAATGGGAATGAGCCAATTTTGGGGTATTACAGTATGAAGCACAATTTGATGAGTGTTGGATAACAAATTCAAAATGGTTACAAGGTGCTAATGGAAAATAACAAGTGTGTCATTTATGAAAAGGATAGGATTAAAAGATTACTTGTAGTAGTTTAAATGAAAAAGAACCAGATGTTCTATTTAAAGATAAAGACATGATTCTCTTCTCAAGTTAGTATTGCACCTTCCAAGCATGCATGTACAATAGGACATCAGCAATCAGCTCTTAGGAGCATGATTGAAGACTCCTCCAAGCTTTGGCATCTTAGATATAGACATCTTGGCCTTGCTAGTTTAAATGTTTTGTCCAAGAAAAGAATGGTAGATGGTTTTCCAAGCATAGTAGATTCATATGACAAGGGAAGGATTGCATTTTGGGTAAGCAACATAGGTTTCCCTTGAATTCTAAAAATTCTAGAAGGGCTAGAGCACCTTTAGGATTGGTTCATTTTAATTTAGTACACCCTATGCAAACTACTTCTATTGGGGGGAGTACTTATTTTATGAAATTTGTAGATGATCTTAGTCATATGACATGGGTTTATTGTTTGAAAAGAAAATATGAAGCATTTGATATGTTTGTTAAATTTAAAGCCCTAACTAAAGAATAATGGACACTATGTTAAGGTCCTTAGATCAGATAGAGGAGGGGAGTATACCTTCAATTTATTTATAAATTTTTGTAGGAAAAATGGCATAAAGAAGGAGCTTATAACCAATTATACTCCACAAAAAAATTGAGTGGTTGAGAGAAAGAACAAGACCATTGCTGAAATAGCTAGAAGCATGATGAAAGAAAAAGAACTCCCAACTCAATATTGGGGAGAGACTGTAGCAACAATAGTATATTTGATTAATAGGTGTCCCAAAAAATTAGTTTATGACAAGATTCCTCTTGAGACATGGTCAAGGAATAGATGGATAGTTGAGTGCTTGAGATTGTTTGGATGTGTAGCATATGCACATCTTCCTAAGGAACAAAGGCAGAAGCTAGATGATAAAGGTGTGAAGTGTATCTTCATGGTTTATGGCTCAAAATCAAAGGCTTATAGATTGTATGATTTTATCACCAAGAAGATCATCATTTGAAGAGATGTGGAGTCTCTTAAAAATCATTCATGGGGTGGCTCAATTGATGTATCTTCGAACACTTCAAGAAAAGTGTCGAGTATTGATGAAGAAGAAGATGACATTGGTGATCAACAAGATGATGGAGTAGAAAACATGGATAATTGCAAAAAAAGGAAAAAAGGCAAGTAGCCCCTTACATGCCAAGTAGTTCAAGACAGCCTCAAGCTAGTATGCAAACCAATAGCAACGACAATATTAAGGATTCAAATCTCACTCTCACCTCTCTATTGCCAAGAAAGACTAAGAGTCTAAGGGAGATATACCAAGATTAAAGATATGACAAATATTATGATAAGAGTTTAAATTTTGAATTATTTTCTCATAGTAATCCGATTTACTTTAAAGAAGCTGTAAAGGAGGAGAAATGGTGTGACTCCATAGATGAGAAAATAGATGCTATTGAAAGAAATGAGACATGGGAGTTAACTACATTTCCTCTCAAGAAGAAAGTAATTGGAGTGAAATGGGTTTACAAGATCAAGTGCAATGCTTAAGGAAAAATAGATAGGTGTAAGGCATATTTAGTGGACAAGGGGTACAAGTAGTAGTGTGATAGAGATTATGATAAGACATATGTCCCAATTGCAATAATGAAAACCATGTGTGTTGTCATAGCAATTTAGCCCAACACAAATGGAAGGTATATTGAATGGATGTGAAGTTCAACTTCTTGAATGGTTTATTGAAAGAAGAAGTATATGTGGAGAAACCACCTAGTTATGAATTTTAAGGTGAAGAAAAAAAGGTGCAAAAATTGAAGAGATCTCTATATGGGATCAGGTAAGCTCCACATGCATGGTACAATAGTATTGACTCATACTTGATGAGAAATGGATTTAACAAAGGTGATGGTGGTCCCACTCTCTAAATAGTTTAGAAAATGGTAAAGTGTTGATTGTTTTCTTTTATGTTGATGACTTAATTTTCACTAATAATGACAATTTCATAATTGGTGAATTCAAAGAGGCCATGAAGAATGAATTTGAAATGATGGACCTAGGTCTCCTGAAGTACTTTCTAGGCATAGAAGTAAAACAAATTGATGATGGTATCTTCAAATCTCAAGAAAAATATGCAAATTATATCTTAGAGAGATTCAAAATGTAGAATAGTTAGGCATCCCCAATACCAACAAAAATAGGTCTAAAGATGAGCAAGGAAGATTGTAGAAAATGTGTGAATCCAACACTATACAAGAGTATGGTTGGGAAATTGATGTATGAGACAACAACTTAGCCTAACATGATGCATGCAATAAGTTTGAATTCCAATTTTATGAAAACGCCAAAGGAATCCCATTGACAAGTGGGGAAGAGGATCCTAAGGTAGGTGAATGGTACCAAGGGATTTGGGATTTTGTATACTATAGATAATGATCTTAAGTTGGTTGGCTGATAGTGATTGGGCTAGAAGTCTAGATTATAGGAAGAGAATTTTTGGATATATGTTCCATATGGGATTGAGTGAGATTTCATGGGAATACAAGAAGAAACCTATTGTTGCTCAATCTACAATAGAAGATGAATACATAGTAGCGAATGCAACAATGTGCCAAGCTATTTGGTTAAGAAAGATCTTGACATGTTTGAATGAAAGGCAAGAGGATGGAACCACAATATTTTGTGACAAAATTTCCTCCATTGCATTGTCTAAGAATCTAGTCTTCCATGGGAGAAGCAAGCACATACAAATCAAATATCACTTCATCAAAGAGTTGGTGGAGAACAGAGATATAAAAATTGAACTTTGTAAGTTTGAGTAGTAGCTAGCAGGTATATTTACTAAGCCATTAGGCATATGAACCTTTGTGCACCTAATAAAGAGTCTTGATGTAGTTGATTTGGATTAGGAGTCATCCTTGCTTTAGTTGGATCAAGACAAAGGGGGAGTGTCGATAATTGACGTAACATGGTCAGTTTCCCTTGGAGCCAAATGCGCACTTACCTATGTGATAGTCATCAACTCAGTTGGTGAGTTTGAATTTTTAAAATGAGAGGGAAAAAAATTTGGTAAGAGACAAAAAGGAGTGAATCTCATTCATTCAAGAAATCAAAAAGAGAGTAAGAGAGAAGGAAGTAGATATAGGAGAAGAGTAGAGAAGGAAGAAGATCCACATATTAGATTAGAGGAATATTTAGAGTTTAGAGGATATAAGGAAGGTTTAGTATAACAACACATATTGAATCTCTCTATCATTTTGTAATTTTATTTTTTATTGTCTTGAGAATTAGTGATTTCTCCAAGTATTATAATATGTAACCTTTAGTGTTCTAAGTTTAAGTTTAATTAGTTAAAGTTTTATGTAGTTTCTAGTTGAATCCAAATGTTCCTAGATTTTGAAATAGCTTTATCCTAGTTGAATAGAAAGCAAGCAAGTAGGCATACTTGGCTTATTGTTGTCTCCCTTTTATTCATCATTACATGTTTTGCATTTGAGAAGTTCTTACTTAGAAGTTTTTTTAAGTTATCCTCTCTATGTTTTAATAGTGGAAATGCTATGACCGTAAGTCTATTAAACAACTCACTTAGTTCATTCCTTAATAGTGCTCTTGCTCTATTATTCCTATTGAATTCCCTCGATGTCCTTGTTGATTGAGTTCACTTGGTCTAAGTGTTGGATGTATGTAGAGCTTGTTGATCTCTACTTTCCCTTTGGAGACTAAGCTCACTCGATAACCATTGTGGTGAGGTCTACCTTCCCTTTGATGACTAAGGTCACTCAACATCCTCTTGCGCCTAGTTTCCTCTTCTACCAAGCTCACTCAACTTCTTCATGTGCTGAGTCATTAAACATCATTTGCCTATCACTTGGCACCCTCTTGCATTAAGAAATATTGTTACTTGACATCCTCTTCTGCCAAACAAAATTTGAAGTTATGAAGTTGAATTCTTTAAAATTATCAATTATTACCCAAATTTGATCATGAATGAGGTATCAACTGCTCATGTTGGTATTAGACTCATCTAGTAATTTGATTGAACAGGCTTTACAGCTCAATTTTTAATCATCTCATTAAATTGTTGACTTGACAGGAATTACATCCTTCATCATTATGATAAAAAAGACCATCTCCTCAATCCCCACCCTAACCCACCTCACATATGATGTGTTGTAAATCCAATAGCATAAATAAAATTGATCTCTCGTTGGCTTCTCTTAATTTTCTTCTACTTGACATGGATTTTTCTTTGTGAATTTGTGGCTTACCTCTTAGGTGCTAAACATTATCAAATTTGAAATGAGAGGCATTAATTTACACCTTCAATCTTCTAATTCACACTAGAATCTTATAGAGTAAATTTTATTATGGATGCTCAATGAAAGTCCATAGACTAATGGAAAAATGAAATTTCTATATCGCGCTATGACAAATGTGCATATCCACAACTATTGAGATGATCTCAATTTCTTGAAAGGAAAATTCATAATACCCCTATTTTTGTCATGGACTATGCATGAATTGATATAAATACATCTAAAATGAAAACACAAGCTTGGTTTCATCCCTATTAGCATTACCTTAAGTAGTTCACATCATTTGACCATGCTTCCATATGAATGAATCATCGATGATGAGAATGAACTTACTCATCATTTCATGATTATGTTCTAAAATTCTTATGTGAGGACTGTAGTTAGTCTTTTGAATTCTTTGATTTATTAATATTAATATTTGGCATGAGATTGATGATACTAGAAGTTTATTTGGATAATCTATATAACACTTGAGTCTTTGTTCAATACTTCCATATACCATCTAACATATTGTGCATCATAATGTGACTATTCTATGAAATCAAAGACTTTCCATTACATGTTATTAACTATTAATCTCATTGTGGTTTTGACAAAGTAGTAACAAATCACTTAGTCATCATCTAGCATAATTAATTGGTGATCACTATGACCAAGATACTATTTGGGCTGAGTGTGCATAGTATGTGTTGAGTGATTAGTGTGAGCCAAGTGAAAAATGTATGCTGCACATAAGTCTCCAAACAATACATGCTAAGTAATATGATACTTAGTGATGAGAACTGGTAGGTGTCGAGTAGTCAGTATATGTTGAGTCACTCAAATTTCAAATAGACACAATATTCCAAATAGTGAGTGTATGTTGAGTGATTCAAGAGCCAAGTAAACAACACAAGAACAAGGTGAAGTTTGAGCATTAGAACTTTGTTGATAATGAGTAACTATTCAATGACATAGGTGTTTTTAATAGCACAAAATCCTATTTAAACCATTTTTGGCCAACATGAACATGAATTTTTGATATTAATAAATAAGGATGGAGTCATATTACACATTGCTATACAATACATGTAACCAATCCAATTAAGGTAAGTATTAGGTGGCAATAACAATCAGCCAGAGTCATTGATTCTAACCTAATTTTGTCTCCATGATGTTTATGAAAGAAGTAAATCCTAAGGGTAATGTAAGGTGCAAAGTAGGATACTAAGGAGACTATTGGGTGGAAAAGAAACACGGAGATGATGGATGTTTGAATGAGTAGTAGAGTAGAATCAGTTAAGAAGAATAGTTTAGTTCTGAAGGCAAGTAGTAAAAGATCAAAGAAGGTTTATTAGATTAGGTGGAATAAGATACAAATTATAAGGAGGAGATCTGACATCTAGAAGAAATGTGCTAACTAAAGGATCATGGTATTGAATGATTCTAACAGGTGATACAGGGTAAATCTCTTAACATAGTAGTTTTAACAAGATTTTGTAAATCTCCTAATAGAGTGCTTACTTAATTGTGGTTTTAAATTCTTTAATCAAGGTAAGACCTAATAGTCTTTGTAAGACTTTAATAGGGAAGACCTCTCATAGGGTAGATCATAGTGTTATGTATCAATTTACTTTATTCTATAGATGTGATTCATGTGTACATATTTCAGTTTATATGTTAATTTATCAAATGGATTATGGTGAATTTTTTTAGTGGTAAAAGTTTTAAGTTCTGATTCACCTCCCTCCCCCTGAGAATTTACTTTCCCATTTTTATTTCTAACAATTGGTATTAGAGATAAGTTCTCTAGAAAGGAAAGTTTGATAGCTTAAGAAGCAAGATCTTAGAAATGGAAGTCTACAAATTGGGAAAGACTATTGAGAACTAGAAGATTGAAATACAAGTTGCCCTGCATCAACTAAATGAGACAAGAGATGAGATACAACAATTATTAAAGAGAGGAAAAATTCTAGCCATTCAAAAAAATGACACTTAATATCAAGAAGAAGATACCACAAGATTGTTTGGGGAAAATGACTCAAAATAATTTGATGCAACAATTGCAGATTTGATGGAAAAGAATGGTTCCCTAAATGAAGAAGTTAGGAATCTAAAACGGGAACAAGAAATTGATTACAAATCAAGAGGTGAATAGAAAAGAAATTGAGATTCCAACCATGAAATCATAGAATGACCTAATGCAACATGAATTAAGAATGGAGAAATAATTCATTCCAATGTTCAATAAACCTAGTGAAGCCATAAAGTACTTTGAAAAATTGATGAACACACTAAGGACAAATGGTGATATTGTTGGATTGGGATATTCTACTAATGAGGAAGGAAAATCATTGACTAAAACTAGTGAATAAAGGAATAATGAGGGAAAGATCAACAAACCCACTTATCATCATCATGGAAAACTAGGTCACAAAACAAATGTCTATAGGAGCAACATTGACAATCAAAACCCTAAGCATAAATACAAGGGATACTATTATAACTACAAGAAGCAAAGACATTAGGCATATGAATGTAGGACAAAGACAACCAACACTTAGAAATTTAAAGGTGAAGGTTACTATTACAATTGTTAGAAGTATGGACACAAGGCATACGAATGAAAATCTAAACCTAAGTGGACATCAAACAAGCAAACAAAGGTACATCATCAAGGTGGTTCTTATAATTGGGATTACAATACAAAGTACAATTGTCACTATTGTGAAGAATATGATCATATTACTAAAAATTACATAAGGAATCACTTTAGAGGCAAGTAGAATAGATGGTTGAATGATATTGTAAGCTTTAGTTGTCTTAAGGTCAGTCATGTAAGCAAAAACTTTTTGACTCAATCACCTACACCAAAAAATTAATATAACAAAGTTAAAGGAAAGGTTGATACTGAGAAAGGGAAGATGCACATGAACAAAACTTGTAGAAATAAGGAAGATTGCAACACTTCAAGCCAAGATGAGGTCACTTTATCCAATGGATCAAGTGATCACATCACTTCCAACTAGGCAATCAAAGGTATGTGTGGAATTGACATTTGAAATGTTATATTTTGCAATAGTTCGAAGTATTCATGGAATGAAAAAGTTTTACTAGTATAAATCTAGATTCAATGAAAAGATTTGAAGGTTGAGATAATATAATCATAATGTTGTTTTCTTTTGTTTTTTCCAAGTATTGGAAGTATTCCAGTAAGTGTTGAGTAACAAGGTACTATAGTGACTGTCGAGCTACCTATGATAGCCAAGTAAATTGAAAACCCTATAGTGACTAAGCTTATAGTTGTATATGCACTAAGCATTAATTACAAGGTTTTGAAGGCTATATACTCAATTTTTTGAGTCATTTACATTTACTATAAGATTGAAGAGAATAAATGTGATTTGAGAAAGGGATTCCAGTGGTTTAATACTAGATTCAACTACTACACAATATTTTACATCAATTTGAAAGGTATTTCACCTGTGTCGAGTTATACTATTTTACATTTTGCAAATCCTAGCAAGTGAAAAATGGAAAAAAGTTCATTAGAGGAAGTAAGAAAGGAAGGTAAAGAAGTTAGCAATGTGTAATTGATTAGTAATGATGTTCATCAACCACCATTTTGCTCTATTCCTAAGATTGCATACAAAGGATATCCATCTAGTGTGTTATAAACTATTTTCCCCAAAGTTTTGATGATTCAAGATGTAAGATGTTGTTACACATGAAATGTTGGAGAAGTTGAAGACCTAGAGATCAATTAGACCTATCAAAAGTTTTCTAAGAATTATATTTTGAAAAAAGAGTACAAGATCATAGACTGTAAAGGGTTGATGTATGCCATAGATTTCTTGCAAGTGTTCAAAACATAATAGATAAAGATTGTATTGAGTCAAATACAAGACAATAAGCTATGGTTAGAGATTGGACCCATCAAATTATCAAATAGGATCATCTAGAGAGTGATGGGGTATCCTACCGTACACTAGGTGAACACATTGAGGAGCAAAGAAAAAGAAGTAATTGAGAAGAATATTGGAGCTATATGGAACATGAGAGGAATGTCAAATTATACACTTGTAGAACCTATTATTACATTCAAAATGAGAGTAATAGCACACATATTCTACCTATCAAGCTAATTCAATAGTATGCCATGCATTTTTGTTGACCTACATTACAAGATCATAAAGAAATATCATTCCTATGACCCAATCAAGTTACAACTTCAACAATAATTAGAAAATCTAGAAGCTATCAGAAAGGAAAAGAGTTCTTCATGTAGCTTTGGTTTTGTCATTATCTTCATATTATTTTTTGGGAAAAACACTTTTCTTACATTTGGTAAGGTAATATAGAAGTCCAGGGTATGTGCAGGATCATGGTGTACCAAAAAATGGTGATCTAAAAATAGGTTGTTCTAAAATGCCTCAAAGTATTTCAAAATATATTCTGACTTTTTTCTCACCCATCTTGATACCAAACCAAAATACTAATACCTTTATAAGGCCATGTATTACTTCGGATACAAACCCTACATAGTCAACTTTAAAATATCCCAAAAACATGTTTTTGTCCTATTCTTGAGTGGTTTTTAATTCAAACATGTGCCTTATGAATTTTTTCACTCAAATTTGATGAAATGAAAAAAGTTTCTTAAGAATGTTCTTATCTATACATAAATGTAATTTATGTCAAATTATGAGTTCAATAAGTAATAACTATTCATTTTCTAATGCAGTTATGCATAAAGTATTGATTGAAACACTGATTGAAAAATAAATATAACTTTCAAATTAGATAACATTTTTAAAATCCAAAAGATGCATCATATTATATACTTATTCTACTATAAGAAAAATAAATAAAAATTAAAATTTTTAAAGTTTTGAATTAGTTAAGGTGGTGAGACATGCAAGTTTTTTATTCTGAAAATACTATATAAGAAAATTCATAAATAATTATTTATTTTAAATAAAAATACCCAAAAATATGTGTCACCTCTGGGAATGAGTCTACTTCTTATATATAGAGTCTTATTAAAAAATATTATTATTTTATTTTAATTAAGGTGGTCAGACTTACACCTACTTATTTTTGTCTTGAATTTTTTTTACTATTGTAGCAAAATTCAAAATTTGGACCGATTAATGTTTTCCTTCTTTAGATAAGACCTAGTAGTTAAGAAACTAAATTCAATTTCCTATAAAAGAAATTTAAAAAAATTTTATTGAAAGTTCATAACATGTATAAAATTGCATGTCAAGTTGACATAACCCTAATTTGCTAATTTTTCGTTGCCACTTAAGGGTGTAGTTTGATTGACTATGATCCTACACATACCCTCCAATCATTATGTTACCCAATTGATAGGTGAATCCACTAACCAATCAGAAAAATTTTTGATTTAGTAATGACTAGTTATTTTGAAGATTTCAATAAATCAATGAAGTAGAGATCAAGAATTCTTGTATCTCTAGTGGAACAACATTATAATGATGTTTGTTTCCTAGTAGATGCCAACTATATCTATGTTTAGGAAGTTATTCCAAGGGTTAGATGGTTGATACCATTACCATATGAGATAAATATGGATGAGGCATCAGAAACCATAACTTCATTATTAGTAGAAGAGATTGCATAAGATGCTACAACCTTTGGGAATTATGATGAAACCATGTCAAGGATCACCATAGACTTGCAAATTGCCACCATCATCAGGAAGAAAAAAATGGTGATGAAACTTAAAGAGAATTTTCATGAAGGAGAAGAATAAGAGGAATAAGAAGGAGTAGAAGAAGGTCAAGGACCTTTACAACTTACACAAGGACAATGAGAAGATCAAGCTTCAGAAGATGAAGAGAAAGTTGAGCTAGAATCGAAGAAAAATTAAAAGAAAAGGAATGCACACAAAAAGAAAGTAGAGAAACCAAAGAAAGTGAAGAAGAAGGAATAATAGAAGCTAGCTGAACCTTTGACAAGGTCAAGCCCAAATGATTCCATTGTACAAGCCAAGGAAGCTTAATCTACTAAAAGAAAAAGGATGGATGATACAATAGAGTCAAGTGTGCCTGTTAAAAGATTGAAGAGGAGTCTAAAACTTCAAGAGGAATTAGATGATGAGAAGATTGAATTAGATGAATTACATCAATTCAAAGTGGTAAGATACAATACTTCATTTGATATTGATAATCTATGTGAGAATGATAGGAATAATGCTTATTTATCTATTGATTTTGGTAAGTTAGCTAAAGGAGATAGAAATAATGTTCAAGAAGCCATTTATGACATGATGGTTACTTTTAAGACTACTCCTTTAGATATTGCTAACTTTATTCCAAAAACTTAAAATGAGAGAGTTGAGAAAACATGGAAGTTTAGTATGGCAATTGAGAAATAGATAAGAGAAATAGGTCTAGCTCAAGTAATATTGATGTGACAACCAACCTTGCTCTTTCCCCAATATTTCTCTCAGGGTCTCCTTAGGTCATACACTTGACCAACTAGAGTTTCTACTCATCTTATGCTTCTTGGGATTCTAGCTAACAAATCCTAACCATTCAGTTGGTGCATGTCAAATAGATAGAACACACACTTTCTTACTACTATCCATAACATATGTAAACCCAAGCCTACCAATGAATTCCAAATAGATTTATTGGACTCTTAGGAGCTCTTGAGACTTCTCTCAAGATTCACAACCAAAATAAAGACTGGTTCCCTAATCAAGTCCCAACTTTGAAGCCACATTAAAACTAAATACTTGTAAAATAGGATACAAGGATTAGCCCTCCAAATATACTAAAACCAAGATATCGTGCAAAATCCATTAACAAGTGCCCAAAAAAACTACCATTCCAATACACTTTTCAAATTTCTTGAAGATTTTGGAAATCTTAGGTCCTCAAGTTATCCATAGCATACAGGCACAATATTAGCCTTATATTAAGGGTTTTAAGGGTTTCAATGTTGTATGATGGAAAAACCCAATTTTCACACCTTAGGGTTCTTACCAAAGCTTCTCCTTAGGAGTGGGATTACCCCACAACACCTTCTTACTCTCCAGATGCTTGGACTGAAGTAACATCACTTTCAATCTGTAAGGTCCACACTAGCACCCTATTATGGATCTTGATGAAATAAATATGGTTAGGAGTTAATTGAGTTATGATTTACATTTTTTTTTCTTACTAATAATGATTTAAGGGATCCTATAGGAGACTAATGAAGAGTTTGATACTCTATCCCATAACATTAGGTTGATAAGATAAGACCACATGGAAATGATATTTAAAATGTTCAAGACAAGAACCTGACCATGAGACTCTACAGATGATCTACTAGGCCGTTAAGAAGGATAAAATAACATTCATCCTACTAAGAACAACTATGAGCATAGGTTATGATGATAATTAGGTATATGGATATGTTTGAAATTGGTTCTAAATTATTATGACATAATGATTGAAACATTCTGACAGTCTATGGAGTTAAACCTAGAAAATCACACAAACCCCTCATAATGTGATAAAGGGATATTTCTAGGAACATCACTATGTTTAGCTCGACCTAAAGTTACTAGTTAACTGGTCTGCACATTAGTGATTTTCACTTAGGACATATATGTTAAGATCCATTTTATATTGTTTTTATGATTCACTAAAGATGACTTAGAGTTTCATTGTTATGTGAGAAAGAGTTGTGATGATACTCTGATTTAAAATGATTTATAGTAAGAAGGATTACTATTGATACACATATTTGATATTTCAATTTTTTAAATATTTTATGAGAGTGATAATGCAATGTTTTGAATATGCCCTTAGATGAAAGTTAAATTGAATATGATATTGCAATGTTTTATTGATAGTACTTAGAACAGAAATGATTAGATGATAATTAATTGTAAATGTTAATGAGAAGTATGAGGTATTGGATCAATGTTGTACGTGTTTGTATGTATCCTATATTATTTTGTTGGGTTACTAATGTTTAAGTTGAGTGTGCAGGAAGGTTGAACCATGGAAACTTAATGGGGAAACAAGGTATAGACACATGTTTAATGACTCTGCCAAGGCGAATCTTTGTAAGATTTGTAAACCTCGTTGTGATGTGCTTATTTTGTGAATGTGTGATGTATGTGTGTGTCACTTGACACTTGTGCTTGTTATGTGAAATGACATGTTATTCATCAATGGATCATGTGGCCACCTTGCTTCGTGTTATATGCTTCGATTGAGAAATTTGTTTATTGCCTTAGTTAGAAAAGGACAAGGTTATCACCTTTGGAAAGAAAATTTGAAATTTGAATTACCTAGCTTTAGAAGGTTCATAAAGTAACTTTAAGGTAAATTGTGATTAAAATTAACCTTACCCATGTTAGTACTATAGGCTAGGGGGTTATTAATGACCTCTATGGTGTCTAGTAGATCTAGGAGACCCCATGAAAATGGCATTCTTCATTGAATCCGAAAATAAGAGGGTTATAAATAGAGGCATGGCTAAATGGAACCTCACTTGGAAACTCTCTACCTTTAGAGACTAATAGGGTTTGAAGAAGAAGGAGGGATCTCTACCACAATTATTCATTGCCTTGCTTAGAGGAAGGTTGGTAACATGATCCATGAAGCTTCTTTATTTTGCATGTAGAATAGAAATGGTGGTTTTCATTTCATGAAGGTATTGTGGTGTCTTGTGGTGTGTTTGTGAATGGATCTTTGTGGTTTGTTGCATGTGGGTAGAGTTGTGTGTGTCCTTATTGATTTTGTTATTTCATGATCTATGTCTTGTGAATTGGGTGTGAGGCATCACTCACCCTTGGGAGGGAAGAGATGCCTGGGGTGAAGGGGTTAGTTGGGCTCACACATGGAGTTGAGGAATTCTCCCTTGTGTGGAGATGGTTGTATTTATTCTATGGAATGTGAATGATCTTGCTCACTTTCTTTTTTGGAGGTACAAGGAGGTATGTAGAAGGGAGAATGTTGATTGCCCCGAAAAGGCATTTTGATATTGAAAAGATGTGAATTTTGAAGGCTATGCAATCCTCCTCATGATGAGAGCCCACCTTCATCCTGTACTAGATTCATTTGTTGAATCTTTGTGCATAACCTTGGGTGGGATGTGTTATGATGTCTTGTGTTAAATCTAGTCTTATTGTTGTGTATTTGCATGGCATGAGATTGTGATGAGTGTAACCATTTATGCCTTGTTTCCCTGAGCTTGGTTGGTGGCCTCCTTGAGGCCTAGGTTGGGAGGTGAGCCTCCATGGTTCCCATTTTTCCTTCTTTTTGTAGGTTTTTACTTGAAGAGTTTGGAAACCTTGATAGACATGAAGTTCAGTATGCGTGTAGAAGAAGACTCCTTTTGGGTTGGTGATAAAAAGACGTAGAGGACTCCATTCAGAATAAGCATATAGTGTGTTTATTGGTGGCTTCATGTAGGAAGGCTTTGAGCTATCTTGTTATGTGCTTCTTCATTGTGTAGTTTGAGGATGTTTCCACCACCTTAAGATTATTGTTATTGTGTTGATTTTGAGCTTGGTATATCATTGCTTAAATTTTAGTATATGTTGAGAAAAGAATTTACATCATGTTAAGTCTTGGAAAATGGATTTAGTATCCTTCTTTGATACCTTAATATTATTAGAATTGCATGAGGATATAGTTAGTTGTAGATGTTCATTATTGAAAGTAAAATTGATTGTGAGTTATGCTTTGGATAAAATGGAATTGTGGACAGTATAGTTGTTGAGATTGGATGATATGAAAAGTTTTCTGAATTTATATTCATTGCTTTGAAAATTAGTTTCAAGAAGTCTTGAGTTCCTTACTGAAATCTTGAGTTCCTTACTGCAAAAATTGAGCTTGTGATAACACTTTGATCTTCTGATAACAACATATAGATTGTTTTATGGTAGATCGTTATGTAAAATAGTAAACTAAAACAAAACTAGGGAAAAATAGGTGTAATGCACTCATTAGAACATTATGAATGTAATCTTAATTTCTTCAAGAATGTTAAAGGGGCCTAATGATTTGTAAACTTAAAAGAAGCTTGTAGGTGTCCATATGCATTATGGAAAATGTACAAGCTGATAAAAAAAATAACTCTTTCCATTACAGACTAATAAAATATTAAGCCCTGTATTAAACAATGATATCTTAGGATTGCTAAGTCAAAAAAATAAATATTAGATATTAATATGACTTCAAATATAACATGTATGCAATGGTCACATTAAGTAATGACAAAATAGTACAAATTTAATATAATAGAAAACACCCCTTTCTAAATGGGCAACCAGGGCAATTAAAGACATGTCAAGGCATATTAGTCAAAAAAAACCAACAACCAAATTATGTGGAAGTGGTCACATCTTCCTACATTTTGCTAGGTTGAATGGTGGAGGGACATACACAAGTTTGCACTAAGTCAAATCACTTTTGAGTCACAATAAAATCCTCTCCATTCCTTGTCATTTCACAACTTACAAATCCACTTAAAAGGGTGGATGGGCTGTCATGTCACACTTCACAAATTCCTTTTTCCACCTATGCAATGCAGCAAAACGTGGTAGCAACTTCAAGGGGGAGGCGACCATCCAAAAGGTGGGTAAAAGTTTTAAAACTTAAAAAAAAACAAAAGTCTTCCTCCTAAGTCAAGTCCATTTCCTTTCTTCCCCATAGGCGCCTAGCCCTAGGCATGGGGTATGATAATAAATTAAGCCTTCTCTCCCCACTCATGCCTAAGGGAAAGAGTCTTGCACGTGCAGCGAGAAAAAACATGGAGTTTGAGAGTCTTAGGTGAGTGAAAAAGTTTCCAAGCTAGGACCTAGGGAGTAGCATTAACATTAAGCTTAGGATTATATAGAAATTATTAAAATAAGAAGATGGGTGAGGTAAGTTGTTACGTTGAATTATGTGGATGATTAGATAGGTGTACGATCAAGTTTAGTATAAGGTAATAATGTACTAATGGGGCATAAAATAAATATAAGAAAAAAAATTTGATTATCATTGTCATATATAAAGTAGATAATATTTTTTAGGATTTTAATGTCATCCTAAGTGTTCCTTTATTGTAATTAGGGTAGCAAGTAGGAGGAATTTAATTTAAGTGACATAATGAATCTTAGGGTTAATTTCAAGGTATACATTACTTTAAAGATAATTTGCTTATATATTTGAGGGGGTGTATGTTAAGTAAGAATTATAATAGAAGTTGCATAATATTAATAGTATATATAGAGAGAGATAAAATTTAAGAAACTATTAATAATTATTATAATAATAATAACAACAAAATAAAAATAAAAATTAAAGGGTAAATTTGATATAGAATCTTCTTGAAAGAACTCTAGACCTTGCGATAATGAAAAGGGAAACATCTAGGTAATTAGGATGATTATATAGGATACAAGAGGGATAAGAGCCCACAACCATTTCACTTTGCATAGTTTGAAAATTAGTCAAGGTGACCATCACAAGAGGATCTTGAGGTCTTGTGCCGAGAGAGAACCACTTGTACTACTAGAATTCCTCATTCTGTCTTGATTCAAAAATTGATTGTGCTCTTATTGTCACACTCTTTAAAAAAAATAAAATTATTGGTTATGTTTTCACCTTGTGAAAATTATGGCATGACACAATCCTCTCCATAGCTCTTTCTTGGCTTTGTGATCCCTAACAATGTTGGAATGACAAGCCTAGGGCATCACCTTAAAAAAAAATTTTGTGCTTTCCATAGGCCCATATTTAATGTACATGGAGTACATGAAGTCTATTTCCAAATCCAAATAAACTATACAATTCCAATGGTGGGAAGTGGCCCTATAACCCAATTTGTTCAAATAGATTATCTGAGGACAAGAGACTAACAAGAATCAAAATATTTATTCTACACACACAAACCATGATAAATTACAAATGAAAAAAGTATAGAATCTATGAATTTTATCTACTAAAACTTCCAACAATAATAAAAGTAAAGCTAATCCATGCACATGCTAAAAACTCTGAAAAACATAAAATTGTAGTTCATCACTTGCTTTCTAGACCATAGAATGAAAAGTGTACTATCTCCAACCCTTTGAATAGTTATATAATGGAATTATAGAGGCTTCAGATGAATTTTCCAAACTGATTTAGGTAGTTGAAGAGATCTGACTATAAAATTTCTCATTATGCAAGAAATTATCAATGACAACTTTTGTGAGATTGAGCAATTTTTACAATTTCAAACATCTACTTCCCAAACTTGCTCCAACTAATACCAAATTATTGAAAAGGAATTAAATTGTTCCTAAACACCTAATAAGGTTCTTCAAATACCTACTTGAACTATTTATCCACTAATACCCAAAAATTCTTTATAAAGCCATATATGCAATTTTGAGAAACTACAAACAACATTGCCATTTTGGGATCTTCCAACCTATCTATCCACACCTTAGGACCAAGCTAGTCCTCTTATTGATATAGTGATATGGCTAGCATCATTATAGCCAAAAAATATAGGAAGCTCTAGGTCTACCACTAGCCTACCTGGGTGCTCCTACACCATACTCCCCTGACAAAAAAAACTAAGTTGTAGTTGATGGAAACATGTCTAGGGAAATGCCAACCTTTGTGAAATCTTTCTTATAAACCCATGTATCCTCTAAAGTTGGCTTTCACTTCCACTAGATGAGGTTCCCCATATATACCTTGTGCCTTGTAGACTTCTTCACTCATGAATCTAACACCTTCTCTACCTCCAACTTGCTCACACTAGGTGCTACAATAGATTCAATGTCATCTTGAACATTTGGTTTGATTTGATGTAATATGTCTTTGAATGCCAACATGTATTGTACATTAAAAATAGGGGATATGCCTAAATCTGATAGTAAATCTACCTTATTAGCATTTTCTACATACTTTGCCAGGATTTTGCAAGGCCCTACCCTCTTCATTTGTAGCCTGGTAGGCACACGTTTTTGAAACTTTCCATTTTTTATATGGACCATAACATAATAACCAACAATGAATTGAACATATTTTCTCTTTTCATCCACTTTGCCTTTTAGTTTTTGAGTGTTAGCTTGGATGATCTTCTTGACTTGCTCCTAAATCTCCTTCATGGTTTGAACAAAGTATTCAACTTAATCACCTCTCTAATCCATGTCTCCAAGATACCTCAATTAACATACACCCTTTGGATGAAATCCATAGACAATCTCAAAAGGACTCTTGATAGTAGTCCTATTCCTCCTATCATTATATGCAGATTATGCCTATGAGCTGATAACATCCCAAGTCTAACCACATTCTTTAGTTAGGAACCTTAGAAGGTTACCCAAGGTCTTGTTAACCACTTTAGTTTGACCATCAGTTTGGGGATGGTAAGCTAAACCCAAAAATATGTTTGTGCTAAGATTCCTCCACAAAACTTTCCAAAAGTGGCTCATAAATTTTAAATCTCTATCTAACACTATGGTCAATGGAAGTCCATGAATCCACTTGCATCATTATTTTTACTAATGGGATGAAATGCCCCATTTTGTTAAATCTATCAACAAAAACATAAATGCTATCATACCCTTGCTTGTTCTTGGACAAACATACAATAAAATCCATACTTACACAATCCCATGGCCTATTTGGAATTGGTAAAGGATGATAAAGACATGCATTGTTCATTCCTCCTTTGGCTTTCATACATACCATGCACTGCTCTACATATTTAGTAACATCCTTCACTAGATTGGGCCAATAATAGAACCTTTGCAGTAATTCTATGGTTTTCCTCACACCAAAGTGTCTGATTAGGCTACAATTATATTTCTCATGTATTAGGTTCTCTCTCATTGAACCACTTGGCACACACAATTGGTTATCTTTGAATAGAAATCCATTTTTCAAGGTATAATCTAAAATTTTTCTATTAAAATGATTCTCAAAATCAATCCATACCTTGTAGGCTTCACCAAAGTCCTCATCTTCCTTATATAGGTTCTTTAAACTCTCTATCCCAATGCTTTGGAGTTGAATTTCTTGAACTATCATGATCCTTCTACTTAGTGCATCTACCACTTTGTTCAATTTCCCCTTCTTGTGCATGATTGTGAAGGTGAAGGCGTGCAAGTACTCCATCCACTTGAAATGTCTATTTCTCAACTTCTCTTGAGTTTTGATGCAACTAAGAGCTTGATTATCTATAGACACAACAAATTATTTGGGCAATAAATAGAGCCTCCACTTCCTAAGACATTGAACTAAGGCATAGAGCTCTAAGTCATAGGATAAATAAATCTTCTTGGACTCATTAAGTTTCTCACTATAGAAAGTTATTGGCCTACTTTCTTGACTCAAAACCCCACCTATTTCTAAGCCACTTGCATCACATCCTAGGGTGAACAATTTTTCAAAACTAGTCAATTGTACGATAGGTTGAGTAGCTACTTGTTTCTTCAACATGTCAAATGACTTCTCGACTTCAAAGGTTCACTTAAACTTAGAATTGACTCCACCCTTTATAGTATCAAAAAAATATGCACAAATACCATTGAAATTCCAAATTAATTTCCTATATAATTGGGATAATCTATGAAAACTTCTTACCTCAATAGATGTGGTAGGTGGTGGCAAGTCTAGTATAGTAGCAACCTTCTCCTTGTCCATATTCAATTTTCCTTGGGACACCACAAAACCAAGGTACACAAGTTCTTGTTTGATTAAATCACACTTCTTAAGATTGATGGCTAGCTTCTCTTCATGAAGTCTTTTCAAAACTACCTCAACATGTTTGATATGGTCCTCCTTAGTCCTTTTATATATGATTATATCATCTAAGTACACCACCACAAATCTACCTATGAAGTCCTTGAGAATTTCATTCATGAGCCTCATGAATGTGCTAGGAGCATTGGAGAGACAAAATGCCATTATAAGCCATTCATTAGACCATCAATAGTCTTAATTTTTTTTTTTGCATTCATCTCCCTCCTTTATCATAATTTGGTGATAACCACTCTTCAAGTCCAACTTAGTGAAATATTTAGGTCCTCCAAGAAAATCCATAAGGTCTTAAATCCTAGGTATGAGAAACCAATACCTAATTGTGATCCTATTGATGGCTCTTGAGTCTATACATAATCTCCATTTCTCCACTTTCTTAGATGCCACCACAATAGGGATTATACATGGTCTTATGCTCTTTTGTATCAGACTTTGATCCATCAATACTTGGATTTGTCTTGCCACTTCCAAGTTTTGATCTAGAGTGAACTTGTATGCTACTTTATTTGGCAAGGATACACCTAGAACAAAGTCAGTTTCATCACTTATAAGCCTCCTAAGAGCTAGGGTAGTTGAAGTACCATCATTAACTATGTCCTTGTACTTTTCAAGAAATGTTTGGACTTCAATTGGTAAGGGTTCCTTGACTATATTTCTTTTTCTTTAGACTTTAGCACTATTGTATAACTCTAACATTCCTCATCTCTAAGATCTTTAGCAAAAAAAATTTCACTACAAAATAGTAGACAAGGTACCTTAGACTATGATGCCTTCCTTTAAAAAATAAATTGAATTCTAAAAGTCTTACTTCCTTTTTTGAAGGTTATGGCATTAGCCCTACCACCATACACAACCTCCCTATCAAAGATCCAAGGCCTACCAAGTAAAATGTGGAAAGAAGCCATGAGAAAAACATCACACAACAATTTGTCCTTGTATCCTACTATGGAAAAATCCATTCAAGCTTTCTCATTAACCAAGATACATTTCCCTTTTTTAATCCAAGTGACCTTGTAGGGTTTTTCAAGAGGAATCCTCTATAATTTCAATTTAGTAACAACCTCCTCTGATATCATATTAACACTAGGCATTGAAACCACCACCACTTTGCACACTTTCCCTAGGATTTTGCATTTTATCCTAAATAAGGCCCTTCTATGTCTAGGTTCATCAGGAGCTAGTTTTTTTATCAACACTCTCCTAAACATGAGGTTCTCTCCCTTGTCTAAATCAATATGATCCACATTAGATTCCTTTTTGTGGTTGTCCTCTTGAAAATATGCAATCCTTTTATCCTAGTTAGAACAAAAGGATTTTTCAGGACACCTATAGGTAGGTTGGCCTAGTTGAACACAATTATAGCATTTCTTGGTGGGAAAATAAGAGCTACTTCTGCCTTATCCTCTACCTCTATTTAAACCTCCTTGGTTGCCTCTTCCTCTATTATAACCAGCTCTTGAGGATTTGTCACTAGTTTTCTCTATACGCATGTTTTCCCCTTGATTCTTATGCTCACTACCTCTACCTTGGTAGCCTCTTCTTTGTCCTCTTTGAATTATGCCCTTTCCTCTATCTTTGGAATTAGAATTCCCTCTCATTCTATTCTTTTCCTCCACCTTTAGAGATAGTTGATGAAACCTTTGGACAGTGGTAGGTGTCCACAAACTAAGATCCTCTTGTATATTCCACTTCAAACCACTTAAATATCTAGCCACCTTGATTGGCTCTTCTTCTTTATTTTTGGATCTCATACATAGCCTCTAGAATTCATGAATATAAAAGGTTACATCTAAGTCTTTTTTCTTCACTCCTTGTCTTCTTTTGTGGAGCTAGATCTAAAAGTCTTAAGGTAGAAATTTCTCCTTCACTTTGGTGACCATAGCATTCTAATTAGCTATAGGTGTCTTCCCCATGCTGACTCTTGCATCTTATACATATTTCCACCATGTTAGACCTGAGCATCTGATGCTTGACTTAGTCACTTTAACCTTCTATGCCTTTGATACCTCCTCACACTCAAAATGGTCCTCCATGCCATATATCCAATCCATGACTATATCTATGCCCATGTTTCCACTGAAAAGTGGCTCACCTTCCAAAGATTTTCCTCCTATGGATTTGATATCCTTCAAGAAGGTCTCTTCATTCAAGACAGGGTTAGAAGCTTAGGATTACAACCTATTTTGCTACCTCCTTACCCTTTTTATTTTCATTTTCTTCTTTCCTATTTGTTGTATTAGAAACTTCCTCTAATTTTGTCTTCAACTCTTCCAAGGCTACTTTTAGGAGCCTATTCTTCTCCCTTTGCCCATCAACTTCCTTGGTTATTTTTACATCAGTCACCATACTAGTTTCACCTACTAATTCCCTAGTAGCTACAGACATCCACCATTTTTCCCAAGTCTTTAACTTGCTCTAATACCACTCTGATATGATAATCAACCTTTCTCTTTTCCCAATATTTCTCTCAAGTTCTCCTTAGGTCATACACTTGACCAAATAGGGTTTCTACTCACCTTATCTTCTAAGGATTCTAGCCAATAGATCCTAACCATTCAGTTGGTGTACATCAATTAGATAGAACACACTTTCTTACTACTCTCCACAACACAGGTAACCCAAAGCCTACTAATGACTCCCAAATAGGTTGATTGGACTTGTAGGAGCTCCTCAGACTTCTCTCAAGATCCACAACCAAAATCAAGATTGGTGCTCTAATTGAGTTCCAACTTTGAAGCCACATTGTAACTAAATGCTTGTAAAAAGGCTACAAGGATTAGCCCTCCAAATGCACTAAAACCAAGATATCTTGAAAAATACATTAATAAATCCCAAAAAAAAACCATTCCCAATACCCTTTTCAAAGTTTTTAAAGATTTTATAAATCTTAGGTCCTCAAATTCTCTGTACTATATGAGTATAATTTAAGCCTTATATTAAGGGTTTTAATGGTTTCAATGTTGTCTAATAGAAAATCTTGATTTTCAAAACTTAGGGTTCTTTTCAAAGCTTCTCCTTAGGATTGGGATTACACAACAACACCTACTTACTTTCCACGTGCTTGGATTCAAGTATCATCACTTTTAATCCTCTCCATTGCTCTTTCTCCACTCTGTGATCCCTAACCAAGTTGGAATGACATTCTTAGGACCTTAAGAAGAAATGTTGGGCTTTCCATGGGCCCATCCTTACTATACATGGAGTCTAGCACCAAATCCCAAGAAATTATATAATGCCTATAGTGGGAAGTTGCCCTAGAACACTATTTGTGCAAACAAGTTATCTAAGGACAACAAACTAACAAGAATCAAAAAATTTATTCTTCACATGCAAAGCTAAATGACAAACAAACTAAATTTTTTATTCTAGAATCTACTAACACTTCTAACACTCAAAAAACTAAAGCTAATATGTACACATGATAAAAACTCTAAAAAACATAAAAGTTTTGTTGAATACTTGTTTTCTAGACCGTACAATGCAAAGAATACATTCTCCAACCTTGTAAATAGGTGGATAATGACCTTATATAGGCTGAACATGAATGTTCCAAAATGAGTTAGGTAGTTGAAGAGATCTAACTAAATAGTTTCTCTTTATGCAAGAAATTGTCAAAAAATTGTCAATGACAACTTTTGCAAGATTGGGCATTTTTTCCAATTTTAAACATCCACTTCTCAAACTTGTTGCAGCTAATATCAAACTAAGAAAAAAGACTTAAATGGTTTGTAAATACCTATTAAGGTCCTTAGAACACATACTTGACCTATTTAACCACCAATACCCAATAATGTTCTATAAAGCCAAATGAGCAATTTTGAGCAACTATGAGCAACATTTGCATTTTGGGCTCTTCAAACCTATCTATCTACACCTTAGGACCAAGCTAGTCCTATTATTGATCTAGTGATGTGGCTAGCACCACTATAATCCAAAACATCTAGGAAGCCTTGGGTCTATAACTAGCCTACCTAGGTGCTCCTACACCAAATGTCAAGCTTAGATGTGAAGAAAATAGCCAAGGCTATAGAGAAGTACAAAGGGAAATTTTCCCCTAAACACAAATATTTTCATATCTTGAAGATTAAAATTGAAGAGGTGGTAAACTAGAGTCTAATACTTTGGAAATAAATTTATGGTTTGACCGCACAAGATATAGAGGAAAAAGTAAGACAATAAAAAATAATGTCAAGTCAGTGGAATAGAAAGATGGAGAGGCATTAAAAGATGTGGAAGAGAAAGAAGAGCCATCTAAAGATGAAACAAAGGATGTGGTGTAGGGGAACACACAAATTCATCTTCATGAGGTATCAAAGTGTTTCAAGATCTTCCAAATAGTCTATGTGGTAAGTCCTACATGTAAGACCAAGGGACACAAGGTGTTGTTATAAATCTTGTGATCTGACCTAGGTCAAGGGAAATTTTATATAAAAATAAGGAGGATTGGATATTAGAATGACTTAGTATTTTTTTTAACATCTTTTAGGTCCTCTATAATTTTCACAATAATGACAACTTGTTGGTTGACAACTTCTTTCTAACTGTTGTCAAAAGTTGTCAAAGTTGCTAATGAGAAAATTTTTACAAATTAGTTATTTTTGTGTAAAAACATTCCAAAAAACCTCTTGGTTGGAATAACTATGATTACATGTTAAAAATGTGGATGGAATCATGTTTGAAGACGGATGGAAGGTCAGATTGTATAGAGGAAGCATTGGAATAAGAAGAAAACTATTATTTTGGTGAAATTTGGTTGTTTCTATGCATTGTATGGATTTGTAGAGTCTAGAATCATAGATTAGGTCACATGGTGAGATGGAGGATTTAATAACCTTTGATTTTCATATGGTGTGAATTATTTACATGGATAAGTAAGCAATTTAGAAGGGTTTTTGTGTTGTCTGGTCTAAAATAGGCCTGTACCAAGGGTTTCATCTTGTTTTTCTCATATCTTACAAAGTAACCAAGGGAAAATTTTGATTCTTGGTGATTTGTAAAGTATGGGAGTGTACTTTAACAATTTTTTGGTCTTATCTTAAACCAATTCTCATAACTAGAGTTATAAGAAAAACCCTACGACAAGCATCTATATGTGACTATCCAGTTTTATCCAATTGAAGGCATAAGTTGAGTTGGGTGTAGCATATGAAGATGGAATTGGAGATGTAGTGTTTTTTAATGATATTTTACATGTTTCAAATGTTTTCAATGATTGGGAGGGGGTCTGAAGGGTACTTACTTTGAAAAAGAGTCCTAATTAGGCATATTTTCCTACTAGGTATATTGGGTGAAAGGGAGTGCTAGGGGATTGGTCAATATCCAAGCTCTTTAATTTCTTTGAGACAAGTTTTGAGGACTGTGGTGAACCTATACATGTGGCTTTTTAGGCCCCTAAGAGTACATTAAACCAAATTTCTCATACAATTCCTTGTAGCCTTTCTTAAGGAAAGTTAATTTCCTTGTATGCCAAAAATGACAATCTAGGTTGTGGTGACATTACATAGTTGTTTTGGTTGTCAATAAGTTGAGGAAGAATAGGTTCCACCCTAATAAATGAATACAACATTAAATTAATACTAATCCTGGATTGAGTAGAAGTAGCCTAGGAGAGGGGCTAGTTTGTGTGTGTGGACTACCTTTTGGAGTCTCAATCTATCTTGTGGATAAGTAGTTGGGGTTTTTAATTCTTCAATGCCTATAAAAGAAGAGAAAGTGGGAAATAGATAAGAACTTTGAAGTAAGTGGTATCAGAGGATTTTAGATATTTGGAAGAAGACAAGTTGTTGATATGGTAGATGATGAAGATGTTGAACTACCTAGTAGGATGACAAATACAAAATTATTGAAGATAGTTAAAGAACATGATGCTAAGAGGAAGCTGATGAGGAAAGAAATGGAAAATGTTAAGGAACAAGTCAAGAAAGGAAGTAATAGAAATTTGGACTTGAAGAAGAGGTTAGTGATAAAGAAGAATCCTTTTAGGATGTAGAAGAGAAGGAGATTCCTACTGACCAGAGGCTACTTGAGAGGACTTTGAAATCCATGGAAAGAAGGACTATGGATGGTAAGATTGACCTACTTGTCTACACTGCGAAGATGGATTATGAAGAAGTCATGGATTTTCTTGATGCACTCAACAACTTCTTTGACTATGAAGAGATACCCAAACACCAAAACATGAAAATAAAAAAGTCCAAGTTGAAGGGATCTATCCTAACTTGGTGGAATTTCACTCAAATAGAGAGAGTGAAAAATGGAAAAGGATCCTATAAGTGCATGGAAAAGGGTGGAAGCCTTGGTAAAGAAGACTTATGTTCCTGAATATTATGAAGTGCCTGAACATCTCTAGTTATATAGAAAATTTTCATAAACTTTCCATGAGATCAAAAATGGTGGAGCTAGAAAGTGTCAAACTTGCAAGGTAGATGTAAGGGTTGAGACTCAGCATTCAGGATGAATTGATACTATTCTCTACCAATATAGTCCAAAATTTCTATCAATTATCCTTGAAAGTTGAAGGAAAAATCAAGAGAAAACAAGACCTAAGTGGAAGAGGTAGAGGCTAGAAGGACTTTAACAATAGAGGAATAGGAACAAGTAGTGGGAGAAGATAGAATAATATAAAGTTTGGTGATAGTGATCAAGAGAATAATCAAATAGATGGTAGTTCTAGAGGATCCTCCATGGGAAGAAGAGGAGACTCTAGGGGGGGATTTGAAGGAGGGAATTTAGGACTTCTAAGATGTTACACATGTAACCAAGCTAGATATTTTGCATCAAAATGCCCTGAGAAAGCTAGTAATCAGACTAAGAGAAGAAATAATATGATTAGGGAGGACAAAAGTCAAGGATACTAGATTCAAAACTCCTATGCACCTCCAGAATAAGGGGAAAATATCATGATGATAAGGATTTTGTTAAGATAAACAACCACACAAGAACCACAACATGGAAAGTCTTTATCTAGGACAACTTGTAGAGTTGGAGAAAAGATATGTAAAATGGTGATTGATAGTGGGTCTACTGATAATATGGTGTATAGGGAAGTAGTGAAGAAGTTGAAGTTGAAAAGGGTACTTCAACCTTTCCCCTACAAGGTATCATGGCTTACCAAGAGAAGATTTTTTTATATAAGAATAGGATTGGGTGGAGTTACAACTTGGAAAGTACATATCAAAAGTACTTTGTGATATTGTTCAAATGGATGATTTCCAATTGTTTCTTGGGAGACCATGGTAGTACAATGTGGAGGAACACTGTGATGGGAGATTGAACACATATAAAATCAACTATAAAGGAGAAAAGGTAACTTTCTTTCCCATGTTTGATAATGTAAAGGAACAAAGATATTCAAAAAATATATTTGTAGCAAAAAAATAATTTCTCAAAACTATTAAGAAGGAAGGATTTCCATGTTATGGTTTGGTAATCAAACACCAAGATAATAGGAAGAGGGAAGAGCCCCCTAAGGTGGTAGAACCAAAGAGGAAAGTAGGTCCAAAGGAGGTAGCAGATCTACTTGAGAAGTATGTTGATATTTTGGCCACATATATACCAAGTGCTCTACCACCAGTTAGAGTTTCCTTTCCAAACAAGGTTTCTTATAAATTCATACATTAGTAGAATATGGATATGAAATTATAGATTTAGGACCACTTGGATAAGGGGTTAAATAGAAAAAAGATTGAACCCTTATGCAATCTTAGCCCTATTAGCTCCAAAGAAGGATGGGACATGGAGGTTGTTCATTGACTCTAGGGTAATAAAAAAATAACTATAAGGTTTAGATTCCCTATACCTAGGATATAAGATTTTCTTGATCATTTGAGTGGAGTAAGGTAGTTTTCCAAGGTTGATTTGAAAAGTGGACATCACCAGATTAAGTCAAGGAAAGGTGACTAGTGGAAGACTATCTTTAAAACCAATGAAGGCTTGCATGAATGGTGGGTGATCCCATTTGGGCTATCCAATGCCCCAAGTACCTTCATGACACTCATGAATGAGGACTTGAGATAATTCCTCGAAAAAAATTTCATAGTATATCTAGGTCATATACTAGTTTTTAGTAAAACAAAGGGAGATCACTTGAAGCATCTTGATTTGGTCCTAAAGAGACTACAAGAAGAAAGATTGTTCATCAATTTGGAGAGAAGTACATTTTTGCAAGATGAGTTTGTATATCCTAGGTTTATTATATCAATAAGGATTATCAAAATGGATCCTAATAAAGTGGTATCTATGCCTAGTTTGCCTTCAACAAGAAACATGTTTGAGCAAAGAAGCTTTCATAAGCTTTCTTCTTTTTACAGAAAATTTATTAGAAATTTCAGTTAGCATTGTGCTCCTATATTAGACACTATAAAAGGTGGTCAAAGGTGTAATTATTTTTGGACCAAAGAGTTTGAGGAATAATTTCAAAGGTTAAAGAAGAGGGTGGCAAAAAATTGTACTTGATGTCCCTGATTTCCAAAAGTTATTCACCTTGGAGTGTGATGCTTCAAATGTTGTAGTTAGAGAAATATTAAGTCAAGATGGTAGGCCTATAGTTTTTTTTATTTGTGGTCTTTATTGACAATTAGGAACTTAGCTTCCTAAATAGCTAAGAGAAATTAAGCCATAAAAATATGAAATGGGTAGAATCTATTCAAGAATTAACCTTCACTATAAAGCATAAGAAGGGAGTGGCCAGCAAGGTGGTAGATGCTTTGAGTAGAAGGAACTTAACAATTCAATAAATCATGCTGCAAAGTGTGGGAGTTGATTCCTTGAAAGCATGTATGAAAATGATGAAGACTTCCAAGATGTGTATGAGGTATATTCATATTTTTTTGAAGATTATCATGTGAAATATGTAGATGTCCTCATCTAAGATGGGTTGTTGTTCAAAGGACATCAACTTTGCATCCCAAGGTGCTCAATGAGGGAAAATTTCATAAAGGATAAACATGTAGGCAACATGAGTGGCCATTTTAGCTTGGATAAAACTTTGGAGTAGGTAAGGAGGTATTATTTTTGGCCTAAATTTTAGACAGATGTAAGAAAGTATGTGGAGTCATACAATGTTTGTTAGAAGGCCAATGGAAATTCCACAAATGCTACTCTATACCAACCCCTACCTATAGCTACTAGACCATGGGTTAGCTACATCATGGATTGTTTTATGGGATTAAAAATGACACAAAAGGGTTTTGATAATATATATGTGGTAGTTGAGAAATTTAGTGAGATGTCTCATTTTATGTCATGCAAAAGTACTAGTGATTCAACTTATATTACTAATTTTTTATTAAAGGAGATTGTGAGACTTCATGGTTTACCACAATTCATCATTTTAGATAGGGATGTGAAGTTTCGTAGGCATTTTTGGAGGAAATTATGGAGAAGGTTGGGCACAAATTTGAGTTTTAGTTCTACCTATAATCCACAAATGGATAGGAAGACTGAGGTGGTTAATATATAAATAGGAAACTTTCTTAGATGTCTTACCAAAAAATATAGTGAAAAATGGGATCATATTTAACCTCGAGTTACATTTTCATTCAATGATTTAGTGAATAGGAGTATGGGGAAGAGCCCCTTTCAAGTTATCTATGGGTACAACCAAAGATATCATGGAATTGAGAGTCATTCCATCTGATGTTCCTATTTGTGCTCATGGTGAAAAATTTATGGAGAATATGAAGGATGTCCCTAATAAAGTGAAGATGGAATTGTAAACAAATGACATAAAATATAAGGAAGCCAAGTACAAAGGTAGGAGAGATGTACAATTATAGGTTGGACTTGGTGTGGGTCTATTTGAAAAAGGAGAGATTGCCAAAAAGCAAGCATACTAAACTACTCATGAATATGGTTGGTCCATGTAAGGTGCTAAGAAAATTTGGAGCCAATGCTTATGAATTTGAACTTCCAACACATCGAGGCATCTCACCAATCTTTGACATCTTTGAACTCACACCTTATGAAGGTGGTGTAGATGAAGGCACTAAAATATAGTTGGAGGAGTTTGAAAATGACATTGCAACATTACCTTCCCATACACAAAAGGAAATTGAGATTATTTGGATACTAAGGTCAATAAGAATACTAGGAAGAATACTTACAAAAAGTATCTAGTGAACTGGGTAGGTTACCTTGAAAAGGAGGTTGTTTGGATGGATGAAATATACATAAAAAGACATGGTACAAGTCTACAAGAGCTCATCTCAAAGGGAATTGAGATTAATCAAACCTGAGAGTTTGGTGTAGGGGTATACTCAAATTTATCTTCATGAGGTATCAAATGGTTTAAAGATCTTCCAAATAGTCTATGTAATAAGTCCTAGATATAAAACCAAGGGACACAAGGTGTTCTTAGAAATCTTGTGATCTAACTTAGGTCAAGGGAAATTTTATGTTAAAAATAGGAGGATTGGTTGTTAGGATATATTAATACATATTTTTAGCATCTTTTGGGTCCTTTAGATTGTTCACAATAATGATAGCTTGTTGGTTGACGACTTCTTTCTTAATGTTGTCAAAAGTTGTCAAAGTTGCTAATGAGCAACTTTTAGCAAATTAGTAATGTTTGTGTACAAATATTCCAAACCAATTTTGGGTTGGAAGAAATATTAGTAAATGTTAAAAATGTGGATGAAAACATGTCTAAAGAGGCATGGGAGATCAAATTGTATAGCATAAGCATTGGAATAAGAAGAAAACTATTATTTTGGTGAAATTTGGTTATTTCTATGCATTGTAGAGATTTGTATAGTCTAGAATCATAGGGTAGGTGACATGGTGAGATAAAGGATTAAATAACCTTTCACTTTCATCTAGTGTGAAGTCTTGATGTGGAGAAGTAAGAAAGTTAGAAAGATTATTGTAGTTCTCTAGTTTAAAATAGGATTGTACCTAAGGTTTCCTATTGTTTTGCTCATATTCTTACAAAGTAACCATGGGAATATTCTAATTCTTGGTGATTTTTAAGGTATGGGAGTGTATTTTAAAAATTTTGTGGTTTTAGTTAAACCTAATGTTGGCTGCTAGAGTTATCATGAAAACCCTATGTCAGGCATCTCTATGTGACTATCTAGTTTTATGTAATTCAAGGCACAATTTGAATTTGCAGTGGAATCTGGAGATGAAATTAATGATGTTGTGTTGTTTCATGATATTTTAAATGTTCCAAGTGTTGGAATTGATTGGGAGGGAGTCTAAAGGGTACATTCTTTGGAAAAGAGTCCTAATTAGGCTTATTTTCCTACAAGGTCCATTGGGTGAAAGGGAGTGTTAGGAGATTTTTCAAGATCCTATCTCTTGAAGTCCTTTGAGATAAGTTTTAAGGACCCTAGTGAACCTATAAATGAGGTTTTTTAGGCCTGTAAGAGTGAATTAAACCAAATTGCTAGTAGAATTCCTTGTAGCCTTTCTTAAGGAAAGTGAGTTTCCTTGTATGCCTAAAGCTTGGATTTTGGTTGTTGTGCCATTACATAGTTGTTTTGGTTGTCAATAACTTGAGGGAGAATAGGTTCCATCATGATAAATGAATAAAAAATTGAATAATTACTAATCCTTTATTGAGTAGAAGTAGACTAGGAGAGGGGCTACTTTGTGGGTGTGGACTACCTTGTGGAGTCTCAAACTATCTTGGGGATAACTAGTTTGGATTTTTTATTCTTCAAGGCCTATAAAAGAAGAGAAAATGGGAGATAGATTGGTGCTCTACACTAGGATGACACACAACTAGACACAAATGATAATTTTATTGACATTAGTATTGCACATGGAGAGAAAGAGAGTTAACAAGACTCTATGACTATTAAGTAACATCCCTGATAACTATACTCAGAATGTCAATCCACTAAGTGTTTCTTGTTGGAAATATAAGGTAGGCTAATTTACTGAGAGGAGAGGGGAAAATGAGGAACCAATAAAACTTTAAACTTACTTCACCAATTAATCGTTCATATATCATTTTGATCTAAGTGCATGCATGAAAGAGTGAAAGAAATAAAACATTCATAACACTTTGATACAAGATATGGTGACCCATAAACCTTCCAAATAGAAAGTAAACTATGGTGGGGATGATACCTGCTGGCCTAATTTTAAATGTTTTAAATTTTCTACAAATCAAAATGAAAATTTGAGTTATTAAAAAATTTGGGGTTTTACATTTTCAAATTAATGTGTTCCTTAGATAAAAACCCCTAATTTGAATTACCGTAATGCTGGTTGTCCTTTAATTTCCTAAACTAGCTTTACATGATTTGCATTTTAAAGAAATGTGTGTAAATTTCCAAAAAAAAAATTAAAAAATTAAAAATCATCTTTATAAGGTTTTTTCTTGCTTCCCCTTTTATTTTTTTGTTACATTACTTTACCCTACCATAAGTCCAAGTTCGTAAATATAATCCAAGCTTCTATTATAATCTTTTGACTTCACAAGGGTTAAAAGTAATGACTAGATCACAATAATCCTTGATCATCAGATGCATGAAAGATCAAGGGTCATCGAAATGTCACTTTGACAAGATAAGGATGTTTTAATTATAGAAACATGGCAAAAAAATGACACCTATCCATAGGACCCAATATTGATAAAGTTTCAAAACAAGTTCATTGGCATCAGATGCATGAAAGATCGATGAGCTAAAATTGCTAGAATTATTTACACAATCATTAACTTAAACAAACTTAACCATGTGAGTAATATAAACTAAAACCACAACAAGATATTCATACATAATTAACATCAAATATGTTAACTAGGGAAACCCTTGATCAAAGGGAGAACCCTAGTGGGGATGGTACCCACTAGATGATGTAGTAATATAAATATTCCCTATTAGAGGATAAACCCTATTAGGAGTATGTTACAATATTCAAAATGTATGATTCCTTATTAGGAGACTTTGAATCCCTATTAGGAGATTCTAACCCTATTAGGAGTTGTGAAAGACAGTTGGACCCATTACCCAAATAGCTTCAAGGTTTAGATCAAAGAACCCATTGTTCAAATGACCTCTATATTATTCTTTGCACAATAATAGAACTAAAATTAACTTCCTTCCTCTATTTTTGTCTTGTCAAACACACTTTTGTTCCTTTAGATCTTGTAACCAAATCTCATACGATGCATCCAATGATCCCTTGGATCACTTACACACATTCAATAAGAATTTTTCTCCTTCTTGCATTGTGCACTAATACTTCACATTCCACTTGATCTTCTAATCCAAGTTCACTACTCAAGCAAGGAAAACAACTCTCCTTTATACCGTATTTTTGTAATAATTTCTTGAGTCATCCTTGATAATTAAAATAAGATAATTAATTAATTCACAATTACAATAGCACTATTGGATCATAGTCTATACAAAAATTAATGCATGTGAAACCACTTCTTGTGCACACACTAAAATCACCACATGATTCTCCTCTATCACTATGTAACTACACAACTCTTGATTACATCTAAGATGAAAGATAGTGATAGATCATCATCACTCTATTTTCTAGTACATATTTTCTACACTATTTCTAGTAAATCAAGTGTACCTTTCATACACCATTGATTTAGACTTAGTCCTCTTGACCACATCATCACAACAACCTCAGGAACATATCCTCCACTAACCATCATAAGATTATGGATTTTTATTCTTCCAGACTTTATAGAAATACTACTATGTTGACATCAATGATAAATGTAATCATCAATGCAACATATCAATACTCTTCAATGCTTAGGATCCTCCTCCAATGTAGTATCATCAATATTCATGCTAAAAAAATTTCCCTTTGGCACTGATGGAAAAATAGATGAAAAAAATCTAAGTTCCAAGAATCCCAAACTGTACTATGTTGTTGTTGCTATTGTCATCTAATGGGGACACAACCCAAGCACATAATGGACACAATAGAAAAGGGAAAATTTTATTAACTATGAAAATATGCTAGTACACTTAGTGCAGAGAAACAGACACCAAAACATGCCCTATGGGCTTACAATAGCATAAATTTGGAGACAAATTCTTCTCCCAGTACCTTCTCTCAAACTCCACTCGGAACTGCCTTTTACAATGCCAAAAATGTTCTTAAATAGACACTAGAGGGTTCAGGATTAGGAATACATTCTAGAAGGTGCTAGTTGGCATCTATCAACCAAATAGAAGGCTCTAGAAGTCACATTAGAAGTTGGCACAAAATTAGAAGAATCCAAAAATGGTAACCAAACTTCCAGGAGGCATAACTTTTGAACCGTAGCTCTGATTGACGAACTGTTTACATTTATGGAAAGCTCTTGAAGCGCTCTATATCCCTATGGGAAAGCTTCACTCATCCCCCATTTTTCAGCCTTGTTCAAGGTTATTTAATGCCCCTAACCTAAATTTGAAGCATTCTTAGGAGGTCTCCAAAAACCAAAACACTGCGATAACTTTCAAACCATGGGGCCTTTTGACCTGATTCTTTTTCTGAAATGCTCTAAATTACAATGAAAATCATCTGACCAATTTACACCTTCTAGTTCACCAAAATGATGGCTCAATTACATACTCTTATTTTTTTGGCATTTACACATATCCCAAGGTGATTAAAAACTCTAACCCAGAACACTAATAGTGGAACTATGAGAGTTGGAACCATTATTTGAGCCAAATGGGTATCTAGAAATGAAAACACATAACACAGAAACTAAGTCTAAGTACATTTTTTTTGGGTGACATAGGATTGCCCTTATATCTCTGGATGCTCCTGCATTAGACACCTAGGGTAGATTGAAAAGTGACCCTGTCACTTTATGAATGGTAGAGGAAATCCCAAATGCGAAACCTCAGTTGCTAATATCCAAGTTGAGTCCTCTATCAGCCATCCTTTTCACTTGACCAGATACTCTTTATACTACCTATTACTCTTTATACTATCTATTTCTAGTACTCCTACCCACACGATGATCTAGAATGTCTGCTATCTCCTCCTTCTTAGAAACATGAATTGGACATGGCTCTAACATTGGCTCCTTATCTACACCATTATCACGATACTCTATTAAGTCTGCAATGTTGAAAATAGGAGAAATGTGAATACCATCTGGCAACTCCACCTCATATGCATTTCCTAAGTCATGTTTCTTTAGAATTTTGCAAGGGCCAAATTTCTTCATTTTTAGCTTGCTGTAAGTACCGGCTAGAAATATTTATTTTCTTAAGTGTACCATGACTAGATCCCCTACTTGGAATTCATTATGTCTTTTCCTTTGATCAGCCCTAGCTTTATACTATTGGTTCATCTTGGTAATGTGTGCTTGGACCTCCCCATGTAGACGCTTGATATGTTCAACAAATTCTTCAGCTTTAACACTTGTCCTCTCCCCTTGCTCTATCTTCCTCAATTCTGGTGTGGTCCTTGGGCTACTTCCATATACAATTTGGGATGGTGATTTACTAGTACTCCTATTTATAGAGTTATTGTAAGAAAACTCTGCTTGTGGTAGAATCAAATCCCACCCCTTGGGCTTATCCCCAACTAAACATCTTAGCAAATTGCCCAAACTTCTGTTTGGTCGTCAGTCTGCGGGTGATGTGTGGAACTAAATTTTAAGTCTGTTCTCAACTTCTTCCACAATGTTCTCTAGAAATACCCCACAAATTTAGTATATCTGTCAAAAACTATACTCCTTGGGAGACCATGTAGTCTTACCACCTCTTTAAAAAACAAGTCTACAATATGGACAACATCATGATTTTTGTGGCATGGATGAAATGTGCCATTTTGGAGAACCTATCAACCACCACAAATACTGAGTCATTGCCCCTTTGTTTCCTCGACAATCCAAGAAAAAAATCCATACTTATGTCCTTCCATGGCTTTGATGGTACGGGAGATGGTTGATATAGTCCAGTATTCTAACTAAATCCCTTGGCCACTTGATAAACCTAGAAATTCTGTACAAACTTCTTCACTTCCTGTGACATTTGAGGCCAAAAATAATGTTCTTTGAGAATGGAAATGATCTTTTCTCGACCAAAATGTCCTACCATCCCTCCACTATGTTTCTCCTTAATCAAATTTTTCCTCATGGAACTCCTTGGAATGCACAATTGACTGCCCTTGAACAATATACCATCCTGAATCAGATAGTCTAACCATTTAGTTCTGTCTACAGCAATAGGTTCTTTACAAGCTTTCCATGCTTTAGCAAAATTAGGATCCTCAGGGTACAAACTCTTGAGTTCATCAAACCCAACTACTTCAACCTGCATTACTGTAAGCAAAAACTATCTCCTACTGAATGCCTCTATAACCCTGTTAGATTCTCCACTCCTATGCTTCAACACAAATGTGTAGCTCTGCAAAAACTCTACCCACTTCATATGCCTCTGATTCAATTTACCTTGGCTATTTAGGTACTATAATGCTTGATGATCAATATAAAAAACAAATTCCTTTGGCAATAAATAATGCCTCCATTTCTTTAAGGCCTAAACTATTGCATAGAACTCTTGATCATAAATAGAATATTTCTTTTTCGCATCATTCAATTTTTCACTAAAATATGCAATAGGCTTACCTTCTTGCCCCAATAGCACTGCCACTAACATCAAAATCCACTTGGAACACCTTTCTAAAATCTAGAAGTGCCAACACAGTTCTGTCACCTTCTTCTTCAACATTTCAAAACTTCTCGCAGCTGTCGCTGTCCATTTGAACTCTTTTCTATCCCCTCTTATTGTGGCAGTCAGGGGTGCACAAATGCCACTGAAATTCTTAATGAACTTCCTGTAAAAACTAGCCAAACCATGAAATGATCTTACCTCAATAGCAAACCTTGGAGTAGGCCATTCCAAGATGGCTTTTACCTTCTCCGGATCCATTTTGAGACCTTTAGGTGATATAACAAACCCAAAGTAGACTAACTCCCTTTTTGCAAAGATACACTTCTTCAGATTAATTAACAGTTTCTCTTCCCTTAACCTTTCAAGGATACTACAAATATGCAATAAATGTTCTTCCAAAGTCTTGCTGAAAATTTAAATATCATCCAAATAGACAATAACAAATTTTCCTAAGAACTTCTTCGGTACCTTATTCATAAGCCACATGAAGGTGCTCGGGGCATTTGTTAATCCAAAGGGCATGACTAACCACTCATAAAGACCCTGCTTGGTCTTGAAGGCAATTTTCCACTCATCCCTTTCTTGTATCTGTATCTAATGATAGCCACTCTTGAGATCTATCTTTCTGAAGTACTAAGCTCCACTCAAATAGTCCATAAGATCATCCATTCTTGGCAAAGGAAACCAATACTTGATGGTTATCCTATTTATAGCTTGAGAGTCTATACACATCCTCCACTCTCCATCCTTCTTTGGTGCTAGTACTATAGGTACTACACATGGAATCAAGCTCTCTTGAATCAAGCCCTTCCTTAATAGCTCCTAAACCTATCTATTTAGCACCTTAGTTTTAGTAGGAATCATCTTGTGAGCAGCCTTGTTAGGCAAACTAGCTCCTGGGATCAAATCTATTTGATGACTGATTTTCCTTATCAGTGGCAATCCTTATGGAACATTTTTAGAGATGATATCTCCAAACTCACCTAGAAAATTTGAAATTTCAAGTGGTATTTCACTACTACCTTCTTTATCTTTCCTAGGAATCAAAGTATAGCACATACACTGATGTTTCATGCCATCTAAAAACTTCCTTCCATCAACAAGACAAATACTAGCACTGCTACATAGCTTTTCACCTTCCTTTTTCATGGGATTCAGTTTGTGGTGAACTCCATCCTCTGTTAGAGAGTATGTGTTTGCATGACCATCATGTACTAAATGCCTATCAAATTGCCATGGTCTGCCTAACAATAGATGGCAAACATCCATTGGAATAACATCACAGAGAACTTCATCATGGTAACCCCCAATTTTGAACTTTACTAAACATTGTTCACTTACCAGGACCTTATGATCATCCTTCACCCAAGCGATCCGATAGGGTTGGGGGTTTTTCTCCCTCTTGAGCTTCAGCTTAGAGACCATCTCCTCTGATACCAAGTTATTAGTGCTACCACCATCAGTGATCACATCACAACATTTATCCTCACACTTGCACCTAGTACGGAATAAACTCCTCCTTTGTCCTAGTTCAATCTCACCACTTAGTAGGATCCTTTCATTTACCAAAGTCTCTCCTCTTTCTACATCCTCTGAATGTGATGATTGTGCATCCTCATCCACATGAGCAACCCTAGCTTGGCCCTCAACTCTCCTATCTATCTTTCCTTGTCGTTGAGGGCATTCAAAGGCATGACGATCTTCTTCATTGCAATGGAAAAAGGTATCACAGAAGCCTCCTCTTCCTTGTCCATGTCCTCTACCTCTTCCTCTTTGATTTCCAAAGTCTTGATCATGGGAGCGGTTGAAACCCTCATTCCTCTGATTGCTGCTAGTACCCACATCTTCATTTTTCTTTTAGGTTTAATTTTGGCCTCCAGATGACCCACCACTACCCCTTCCTCCTTGACCAAACCCTCTTTGTCTCCCTTCAAACCTTTTATTTAGCTCCTCTTCAATTTGTAGGGAAAATTGGTATGCCTCTTCAATGCTGGTCATTCTTACCAGACTTAATTCCTCCTAGATGCTAGGTCGCAACCCACTGATATAATGAGCAACCTTCTCCTTATTTGCTTCTGCATGCCCCACTATAATTAGAAGTGGATAAAAATCCTCTTTATATTATTTGACTGATTTTATTGCTTGCTTTAACCCATGCATCTTCTTAAACAAATCAAGCTCATAGTCAACAGGAATGAACTGCTTCTTTAGTTTGTCCACCATGCGATCCCACCTTGTGATCTTCTCATTTCCTCTTCTATTTCTTTCCTATTGAACCTCCTACCACCAGATTTTGGCATGTCCTTTTAGTTTTGCCTTTGCAAACTTAACCCTATCTAGATCCCTGATATCCTCATATTCAAAGTACTCTTCTAGTTCATTGATCCAGTCGATCAACTCATCTGGTTTCAGATTTCTTGAAAATACACCCACATCAATTGTAGGTCTTTTCCCAAACTTAGTAATGGCCCTAAAAAGACTTTCCTCTGCCTGATTCAAAACTTCCCCATCAACTTCCCCTTTTGGGCCAATTTCTTCTTCTTCATTGTTGTCCTCACTTCTGTCACCTATAGTAACATTTGTTCCTCTAGGGAGCTCCTTCTGCAATGCTTGTACCTGCCTTTGGAGGGCTCTAACCTCCTCAAAATTAATAGCTCCAGCCCTTCCACCATGCTCTCTTCATAGAGGAATCTTCTTGATTCAAACCCACAACCACATAGTCTTGGTGCAAACTGCCTCATAGTCAGTGCTCTATCTACACACTCAAGAAAACCAGCTCTAATACCACTTGATGGGGACACAACCCAAGCACAAAATGGACACAACAGTAAAGGGAAAAATTTATTAACTATGAAAATATTCTAGTACACTTAGTGTAGAGAAATAGACACCAAAACATGCCCTATGGGCTTACAATAGCATAAATCTAGAGATAAATTCTTCTCCCAATACCTTCTCTCAAAAATTCCACTCCGAACTGCCTTTTACAATGCCAGAAATGTTCTTAAATAGACCCCAGAAGGTTAAGGATTAGGAACAAATAAACCCCAGAGGGTTAAGGATTAGGAATAAATTCTAGAAAGTGCTAGTTGGCATCCACTGACCAAATAGAAGGCTCTAGAACTTGCATTAGAAGTCGGCACAAAATTAGAAGAATTCAAAAATGGTAACCGAACTTCTGGGAGGCATAACTTTTGAACCGTAGCTCCGATTGATGAACTGTTTACATTTTCAAAAAGCTCTAAAAAAACTCTATAGACTTATGGGAAAGATTTGCTCATCCCCTATTCTTTGGCCTTGTTCTAGGTCATTTAATGCCCCTAACCTAACTTTGAAGCATTCTTAGGAGGTCTCCAAAAACCAAAAAACTACGATAACTTTCAAACTATGGGGCCTTTTGACCTGATTCTTTTTCTGGAATGCTCTAAATTAAATGAAAATCATCCAACCAATTAAAACATTCTAGTTCACCAAAATTATGGCTCAATTACATACTCCTATTTTTTTTGGCATTTACACATATCCCAAGGTGATTAAAAACTCTAACCCAAAACACTAATATTGAAACTGTGAGAGTTGGAACCTTTATTTGACCCAAATGGGTGTCCAGAAATGAAAACACATGAAGTAGAAACTAAGTCTAAGTACTTTTTTTTTGGGTGACACAGGATTATCCTTATAGGTCTTTGGATGTTCTTGCATCATCATCTTCTCAAATTCTCTTCATCAATCTAAAATCTTCTGGCTACTATCATGAATTGTTTATGGTAAACAATATCCAACACTTTTCTAGCTACATATCTTGCCCATAGAGATATCCTTCTACACACTTACATATTCTTTTGCACACTTACATGAATCTTTCTAAATCTCTCTAAAGATATAACACTTCCCCCATTGACATCTCAGTAGGTACCTCTTTCATGTTTTCTCTCCCCATTTCCTAGGAGATGTTTTTCATGTAAAAATTTTATCCCCCATTGACGTAAATGTCAAAGGTATTAATACAAGTACACAATTATACTTCTTCCAACTCTTTTAATTATCTCCAGCATCCAATGAAACTATTTAATATCGTTGCTACAACCTAGAGTTGTTGTTGAACCAAAAGGTTGGCCTATTAATGCTCAATACAACCACTAGAGTTATAGCACATAGGAGTTGGTTAAGCCATGTCACAAATACCAAAGGGGAAGGTTAGCATTTAGTCCAAAAATTCCCCCCTTAGTTTTACCTAAGGAGATTTAAACATGTGACCAAGCTCTCATACTAATTGTTAGAATATATAGTCCACTGATATAAATGGTAGGGGGGTGGGGATGAATTAGTTATCCAACTATTAGCATAATCATTGAACTTAAACAAACTTAACCATGTGAGTGATATAAACTAAAATTACAATAGGATACTCATACACAATTAACACCATTTATGTTAACAAGGGAAACCCTTGAACATATAGAAAACACTGCTAGGTATGGTACCCACAAGATGATGTACTAATATAAATATTCTCTATTAGAGGATAGACCCTATTAGGAGTCTATTACAAAATTTAGTAAATATGAGTCACTATTAGGACACTTTGAATCACTATTAAGAGATTCAAACCTTGTTAAGAGTTGTGCCAACCCTATTAGGAGCTGCGAAAGATAGTTAGATCTACTACCCAAACAACTTCAGGTTTAGATCAAAGAACTCACTGTCCAAATGATCTTTTTATTATTCCTTGTATAGTAATAGAACTAAAATCTACTTTGTTTCTTTTTTTCTATCCTATCAATCAGACTTTTACTCCTATAGATATTATAACTAGATCTCGTACTACACATGAAATGATTTTTTGGATCTCTTACACACATTTATTAAGCATTATGCTCCTTCTTGCACTGTACACTAATAACTCACATCCCACTTGATCCTCTAATCCAAGTTCACTAAAGAAAGGAAAACAAATATCCTTTATACCATATCTTCATACTAATTCCTTGAGTTGGCATTGAGGCTTTGCCAATTAATTAAAATACAATAATAAATTAAATCACATTTATAGTAGCATTGTCAACTCATAGTCTATACAAAACTTCACACATGTGAAACCATATCTTGCACACACACTAACATCACCACATGATTCTTCTTTGTCATTGTGTAACTATCCATCTCTTCATTACATCTTAGATGAAAGATAGGGATAGATCATCAAAACTCTATTTTCTAGTACTATATTTCTACACTGCTTCTAGTAAATAAAGTGTAACTTCTGTACACCATCGACTCAAACTTAGTCCTCTTGACTATATCACCAGGACAACCTCAGGAACGCATCCTCCATTATGCATCATCTATAACTTCCTTAACTTTTGCACATCATAAGATTACTAACTACTATTCTTATAGTCTTTACATAAATACTGCTATGTTGACATCAATGACAAATGCAATCATGAAAGCAACATCTAAATACTCTTCAATTGTTAGGATACTCCCCCCATGTAGTACCATCAACATTCATGCTAGCAACATCTACATAAAAGTGATAAATTGGCTGAGATAAATCATGAATATTTCTGTCAATGATCTACTACAACAGTCAAACAACAAATGAAGTATCTAAGTAGTTCTTCCAGCTCCAAGTAGAATTCTAGTTTTTATTTGATTATCATTCACAATGCCTCCAAAGAAGAGTTTCTCTAGGAAAATTTATTTTTCCAATAGAAACATTAAAGATGATTTTTTGGAGGAATTGAGTGAATCTACCAATGATTCTACATAAATAAAGAAGTTGGTCCATGTAAACCCTATGTTAAGAGTCACAAATGGTTTATATGATAGTGGAAATTGGACCCAAGATGTGGTGACATCTAAAACTGGGCTACAATTATTCAATAAATGGTTTTCTGAGAGAAAATTATTTGCTCTGCATGGTAATGTCTAGAATTTTGACCTAGGTAAAGTAGTAGTCCCTAGAGTTTTTATGGATATATACCTCTTCACTACTATATCCCAAAGTTATGATCCACTAGTCCAAATGGTAAGAGGAACCAATGGGGAATGTTTGATAAAGATCACTATAGAAGAAATCCAAGGAGGTTTTGGAATGGATCCTACTATAGATTATCATGAGGTTATTGAATTTCAAGGTTTGGAGAAGGAATCCTTGTCCCCAAAGGATTAGATTAAGCAAGGGGAACTAAGTGGGCATTTGGGAACAATTAGAAACTTGACCTTTATCACAACTTCAACCAAAGAACCTTTTAAGAACTAGTTTTTCAATTCTAGAGCCATAGATATGTACATGTCTTTGTGTAGAGGTTTTGAGTGAAGATGAACAAGAATATATTGAAATAAAATTTATTTATATGATTGTGCAAATTTCTTCCTTTGCAGTTGATATTATTTTTGATTTTGCATCTTTTCTAGATGAGGAAATTCTTGTGGGTCTACTAGGGATTGCAAAAAGAAAAATTGAGAAAACTTTTGGTCTTTACTCTTTATGGATGAACATTTTTCTATTTAAAGAAGTTCAATATTTTCAGAAGGAAATGATATTTACAAGAAAGCATGATGAAAATCCTCTACCAATTTGATTATGGAGTGCATACATAACTTAGCATGTAGAGGAGTCTAGTTTTGTAAGATTTGATAGGTATTTTGCATCCATATTGAGAAATATTTTGTTAAAAGATAACCCTACAACACCCAAGGCATTGTTGGATTTGATTAGGTCAATGGATAGCCAAAATAATTTAAAAGTTTCCCATAATTGGTTAGATACTATACCATATCCAGTAACTACAGTTTTTAGAGTGTATGGATTCCAAGAAACTTAATATGTGCTACCCTACCAAGTACCCCTTAAGGTAGGGCTAGCTAAATTCTATGGAAATAGGTGGTTTGCAAGAGGTAAAATTGATTAGTAAGTCAATGGGCTCTATTTTACCATCCTACTTTATGACCCATCAATTCATAATTATAAAGGGCGGATGGTTATTCTTATATAAATTGTTTTTATTAAGTAAAAATAGGTTTTAAAGGACCTAAAACCTTTTACAAAGTAACCAAAAGTCTAGAGAAAAAAGCATAAAATCTAACATCTAACTCTAACAACATAGTTCACCACATAATAGGCCTCCAAAAAGAAAAAGGAAGAACAAAAAAATAGGAGGCCAACCAAAAATAGAGTTGAAAAGATAGAAAAGGGACAACAAAAACCAAAAACCCAAACAACTAAATATTCTTTAGTAGATTAGTAGCCTGGTCTACCAAGATGTGTGTATTCTCCATAGTGTCCTTCACCTCTTCCATCCTATTCATCTCTTCATTCTTCTTAGAATGAGCTCGAGTGCATTTTCTACATCACTGGTTCTCAACAATAGTAGGGGACTCTTGTTCCTTATCTTGCTCATGCTTTTTTAGGAGACTACTCACATTATATGCCATAGTGTTTAATGAATTGCTATTGTTATCAATCATTTTCCTGATCATCTTTTCAATATTATTCACCTTGGCCTCTAGGCTAGTCACCTTCTTCAGATTATCACTATTATCCTTCTCCTGCACCTTGCTTTTGTCATCAATCTATGGAATCTTTTTCATAAGGTTTTTAAACTCTTTGGAATTTCAAATAACCTTTGACAACCTATCAATATGTTGACCTAAAGTGTGCTCCCTTTTGGCCAATTTGCTAACTTGCTAAACTTCGTTAGCAATAAATTGCATTTTTTGTTTCAAATGTCCAACTTCCTTCAGAATGGTACCAAGGCTTCCTAAAAGTCCTTTAGTAATGCTAGCCTCACCCTCATCCTTGTCAAAATCTAGGATTTTTTCTTGATCCCCAAATTCCTCTCTTTTCAGTGTCACATTCTTCATAAAATTCTCAACCCCCTCCTCTTAAGACCTCATCAATTTTCTCTTCCTCTCCATTCTATGAGCTAGAAGTTCACCATCTAATGGGATCAAAACCCTATCATCATTGTGACCCTTAATACCTAGTCCCTTCCCCTCACTCCCCTTCTTCTAGGGACCTGCCATCTTCTCCTCAACAAAGTCACTATCACGGTATGAGTCACTCACCTCAGCTTTCTTCTTCTTCTTTTGAGAGCTACACCCAATACCCCCTTTCAAACTCCTATTTCTCCCCTCTACTTCATCCTCAGTATCCTTGTCATAGCCTTTCTCTGAGAGGCTATCCTTCATGTCATACTCCACCACATCCAAACTACCCCTAGGTTTCTTAGCCTTTTTGGATTTTAAAACATTCATAACAAGAACCATAAGTCCCTCATGACACACATTTTACCCATTCAATCATTTTGAATTGCCTAAATTGAGTAACCCAACAATTGCCTCAAATAAAAAGGAAAATTAATCCTTATACCATGCCTAAAGCGGTTAGCTAACATAAAGTGGTAACCATAAAGCTTTGTAAGCTGGCCATCTAGAGTAAGGTATGCCATAATAATAAACAACATGAATCTCCAAAGTCAAGAAATAGAGGTAGGGTTGAAATAAGAGTTACCAATTTTCACCAGTTAATTTCACTCTTTTGCTAAATTTGCAAATTCATCAATAGCCCTATCTGATAGCTTCCAATCTCGATAGAAGTTGATGCCTTCTATATCCAGCCCTCTAGCCTTTGTAATCACCTCTTCAGTCACCTCCATTCTTTGATTTTTGATAAGGATAGAGCTATCCCTCCAAGTTTTGATAATTTATTGTGTTATAGTAGGATTATTTTCTTTGAAGTTTTCCATATAGCCAATGAAATTCCCACTCCTCAAAATGTCCCATATCTCCTCTTTCTTCTTCCACTCCTTGTATCTTGTGTATTCCACTCTCTTCCTTTTCCCTCCTATTTTCTTCCCTTCAATGTCACTGAATAGCTTTCTCTAAAAAACCCTATGAAAACTATTAGTAAAATCATTACCATATTCAAAGCACAAAATGGTTTTAACAACCCACAATTTGTGTCTAATAAAGCTTGGTGTTCTAAAAATCATCAACTACCATTTCCCAAGTGTAATCAAATCATAATTACAAATCTCTAACATCATCATTATTAAAACATCTTATTCTACACCTCACTTTATCATAATTGATAATCTGGTGACCATCCACAAGTAAGAAATCATTATTATTCTAAATAACTTTTTGATCACTTAAATAGGCCATGTTGGCTACCCAATCAGCAACACAATTTTCTTCCCTAAAGTTATGGGTAACAAAATATTTATCAAAAGAATTGATAATATTAATAGCCTAAAAAATAATTTTGCCAATAGTCCATGAAGGATTAGTGATTTTATTAAGACAATTGATGATATTAAGAGAGTCTCCTTCCACCCAAACCTTCCTCAAGTTTAAACTCTTAGCATAAATGAGACCATGAAGGGTGGCACAAGCTTCAACCACATGATTAGTTTGACTACCAATAAGGATAGCCATACATCCCACTTTCTCACCATAAGAGTTCCTGATAACTATATCGTAGCCAGCAATACCTAGGTTTTCTTTAGAGGCCCCATCAAAATTTATCTTGAACCAATTCACTAGGGGGCTATCCCATCTAGCATTATCCCTCATATTAGGTCCCTATTGGTACTTATACAAGCTCCTAAGATTCCATTTTTGGATCACCCTCTCTTCCCATTCATTATGAGGTTGCTGGCCAAAACCATTGGCTTTGATATTCTCTATGATTAAAGCCTTAACTTTACAAAAGACTTGATTAGGAATAGACTCCACACCTCTAAAGACCTTATCATTATGCTCCTTCCATATCCCCCAACAAAGATAAGGGAGAATAAAATCCCACAATCTTAAAATCAAAGGATTCTTTGAGGGGGGAATCCAACTGGTGAGAAACATTTAGATAGTAGTAGGAAAGACCCAAACCATATTCAACAAGTCACACACCTTATCCAAGAGTTTTTTGGTAAAAGAGAATTGCAAAGTAATATGGTTAACCAATTTACAATCATTCTTGCAAAGAACACACCTATTAATAATGATGAATCCTTTCTTCACTAAATTGTCTAAAGTCAAGATCTTATCCTACAAAAGAATCCAAAAGAAAATATTATTTTTAGGTGTCATATCTTTCACCCAAGACTTAGCCCAACAAGGTTCATGGTGCATATCAAAAGAATTAGCATAGGCTGATGAAACAGAGAACATTCCACTGGGATCATACTTCCATATTAGATCATCCTCTTTTTGATTTAAAAAGATATCATTCAAACACTTGTTAGGATTCTTATATAAATTGTTAAGCCCATATAAGATGGCAATATCCCACCCTATATATAATGATAGTGAAGGATTTTTGAGATTTTTAGAAAAAAGGGCTCAGACTAGTGCTTGTAAATATGAATTCTCCCTCTAGGAACAAGAAATTAGGAAAGAAAAATGGAGAGTTTATTCTAGGATATTGAAATTCATTAAATATTTTGAAAAAAAATATACTCCTTTTAAGGATGCTAGAACATTAATTGACAAAGTAAATAAGTTGATTATAACCTTTGTAGAGATCATGGATGCAATGAATGAAAAGAATGCCCTTCTTGTCAGTGCTTATCCTAATAGATCAAGAGAGGAAATGAAGAAATTAGTTTTCAATCCTATAGTAGGTTCAGGACAATTGATTATTCAAAAGAAAACTAGTTATAGCATAATCAAAACTAGGGATCAGATGATTGCTAAGGAAAAAAAAAAGGTTGGATCAACCAACACTATTTTTACAAGACTATTTCAATTGGAAGAAATGCCTAAAGATCCAATGCCTATAAAGTAGAAGATATGAGAGAGGCATGTGTCACAAGGAGAAGATTACACTCCATCTCAATCTCCCTTGCATATAGGAGAGGAAAAACTTATTGGAGAGTAGATTGAACAACTTGTGTCCCAAGGGGGAGTGTTTATTACTATTGTAGAATTAGAAGAAGGAAATTGCCAAGAACCTCCTATGAGTAGCCTTGAACTAACTTTTTTTTATTTCAAAGAGAAGGAGTTAGATCCTGTAGTGCAATAGGCTAGCCATGAATTCTTATCAGATGACAACTTTTTCAAATCAAGAGCTTTCCACTAGTTTGCTTGGAGGACAAATATTAAGAACTTTGAAGAGAGATGTAGCAAGAGGAAAGATAAGAAACTAAAATAGGAAGACTTAGTTATACAAGATGAGATAAAGGCATAAACGATGCAAGAATTCAATAGTCTAACTCCTAAAGAAGGAAGAAGAATGACTAGATCATCTTGAGTTCTACTCTTTCCAAATTGGGACATTGTAGATACAATGGTATTCAATACTTTTACTAAGTCAAGAACTAATGAGAAAAATAAAAAGGCACTTAGTGGTGTTAAAATTAGTGAGGATCATGTTGCCTTAGTGATCTGGTCTTTGAAAAGAGGATCTTGATCTAGCTACTCTCAAACTATTGATTTCAAATTGATAAGAAATTTGATTGTTAAAAGAGTAGAGGATACTCCAAATGATGAGACATCTAAATTCAATGTTGAAACATCTAAATTCAATGTTGAAACATCTAATCTCATGCTAGCCACTACTAGGAAAGAGAAAATGTATAAACTAGAGTTGTAAGAAAAATATGAACAAGTCTTGGATGCTTATAATAAAGAAGTGCAAAAGAGAATTGAGCTTGAAAATAAAATGATAGGATAGAAAGGAAAATCTATCAAACCCAAGATTACTTATCCTCCTCATGCTCTAGTTTCACATTTCAACCCAAATCCTATTGTAGAAATTCCAAATACCCCATAGGAATCCCAATTGTATATAGTTGAGGAACTTGAAGAAGAGAAGACTAAAGTACATGGTCAATGCATATGGAATTGGGTGTTTAGTATGAAAACAAGATAAGAGATAAAATAATGTATCTAAGAGATTATTGAAAAAAATTAGTTAATTATGTATTGTCTTTGATGTTATACAAAATTTCATACCATTAGACCTTTAGTGTATACCAAGCTCACTCGGGTGATGAAGACAATTTCCTATATCTGCCAAGCATTCCAAAATTTACCTAGTTTAGAAGACAGTGTCTACTAAGTTCACTAGAGTGAGAAATAAAAGTTCACAAAAGGTTGAGTGTTAACCAAGCTCACTCTGTTAATAAAGGAAATTTTGGATGGAACCAATGTTAACTCAACACACTCGACTACCAAAGGAAATTTTTGGAAATGTAGTGTTAATCTAATTCACTTGGTTAATAGAGGAAAATCATTTCAGAGTTTGTGTCTACCAAGTAGCGTCGGGTAATGAAGGATTTTCATGTTTCAACATATTAAGTTCAATAGTTTTGTTTGTTGGTTCTAGCTAACTAAGGAGATGAATATTAATTATTCTATGTTATATTTAAGCCAACTTGACAATGTGTAAGATATAAATATAAGGTCAAGTTGAGGATTGAATGTGTGGAAGGAAGTAGAAGATTTGAAGATGCTTAGAGGAAGAGAATTAGAAGGATAAGTAGAATATCCTTTTTGAGCTATGAAGATACATTAAATTAGAAAGGATCAAGTATAAAAGCACTAATTGAGATCTATAATTAACAATTTAGTTGCATCAAAAATTAGGTCATCTCATTGCTGCTCTCTAACCATTATAGCAGTGATCTAAATCTTGTACTATAGTTTGCTTGAAGCTATTTGTAAATCCTTTAACAAGGTGGCATCTCTAGATTGAAGTGTCTAATGACCTCTAAAAAGGCCACTCCTAATAGGGTGATTAAATCCTCTAACATGATCACACCTAAAAATGTTTTTTGTAACTTTTAATAGGGTTTTCTCCTAACAGGGTTCACTTTAGAAAAGTGAAAATTAGTAACTAGTTGCTAATGGTAGTTTTTCCCAAATTTGATTTCCACATTAAAACTTGGTGTCACTTGTGTTCATGATATTAATTTCATGTGTATGAAACAAAGTAAGGTTAATCACTAATAATATCTTAAGATTTACATGTCAAGCATTTGGCAAGTTATAGTTTCTATTTGAGTGCTTACTAAGTTACAATAATTGCTAGTGTAAACTGAGTGCCTATGTCTTTATCAAGTATCAATATTTATAGTGAAGTTTTTATTCTATGTTGACATCTAAGGGGTCTAGGATTTATTTTAGTGGTAATTTATTCACCCCTCTCCTCTCAGTTACTCCTCTTATATTTCCAACAATTGGCATGGGCACTTCTTGGTGCTTACAGAGAAAGGTTTCCACAACCTAAGCCAAAGATCATGATGTATTACAAGAGAGAGATTGCCAAGTTGAACAAAGATAATTTCTAAGAATGAAAAGAACTTATGAAGTTGCACTTGGAAACCATTAGTGATTCAGATTTAAAATATTTAGAAAATCCTTACAAGGCTCCTACTAGAACATTGAATGTAGAAGAGATTGTTGAAAAGAGAAATCATAACATCATGATGGTTGACATTACATCATCTCTCAAATACACTGAGTTTGATGAGGTCAAAGGATGTGCTACTCCTCATGACATGTGGATCAAAATAAAGGATATCTATGGAGGTGATAATAATGCAAAAAGAGCCATGGTAGAAAGCTTGAGAGGTTAGTTTGATCAGATGAAAATGAGAGAGGATGGAAGCATTGCAAACTATGTTAAGAGAATCAAAACTTCAGTACCACCAAAGCCTCTAGCAAAAAAAAATGAAGAAATAAAAGTGGTAAGAAAGGTACTTAGAACCCTTCTTCCTATCTATGCAATCAAAGTATCTACTCTTCAAGAGATGGGATGTGATTAAAATAACAAGATAACTTTGGATGCTCTAGTTGGAATATTGACTACATTTGAACTAGATAACTATGATAATTATACTCCTAGTTCTAGCAATCTTGAGTCTACATTTGAAGCCGTGGTGTCACTCAGGAAGAAAGCTAAAAAGTCTAAAATAAAACAATTTGAAAGTAAAGAGGAAGATAGTTCTGACAGTGATCTTGAAGCCATTAAAGCATTTCTTACAAGAATGTATCCCAAAGTCAAAGGAAAGTGTAAAGGTAAAATCCCTCTAATCTATTTCTCTTGTGAAGAAGTTGGACACATTTCTCCAAGGTGTCCAAAGAGAGAAGAAAAGAAGCACAAAAAGTACAAAGGAAAGAAATATTTTGAGAACTTCGAGGACTACAAGGACAAAGGTAAGAAATATTGTTTTATCACTAATGCTTTAGATATTAGTGAAGATGATAAATGATTTATGTTGATGTAAAAGATGAATCTAATGATGAAGAAGATAAAATTGAACTAACATCTCATGTTAGCAAAAATGATACATGGATTACTAATAGTTGGTACTCACATCATATGATTGGTGAAAAAACAAATTTTGAACATATGCAACATTATGATGGTGGAAGTGTGAGATCTGGAAATAATGAACCATGCTATAGAAAGGGAAAAGCTTGTATCTCGCTAACCAATAAACTTAGATGTGATAATGCTTATTGGGTTGAAGGAATAAAACATAATCTATTGAGTGTGGCATAGTTGAATAATATTGAATTCAAGGTAGAATTCATGAATATGAAGGCCAAGTTGCTATATGGAAAAGGAAATCTAGTTGGGTCAGGCAAATAAATGAAAGGTAGCCTATTCTACCCAAATCTTAGTGGAAGTTCATGTTTTATTGCTCAAGTACAAGAAAATCTAGTTATGGCATAAAAAGTTATGTCATATGAACTTTGATAATCTATTCAAGATAAATAAGAAGGAAAGAGTAAGAGGTATTCCTAGTCTAACAAAACCTGATATGGGCCTATGAAAAAATTATCAAATTGGTAAGATGGGAAAGACAAGTTTCAAAAGTAAGGAAAATCATTCTAAAAAAGTCTTGGAGCTAGTTCATAGAGACTTATGTGGACCTATTGGAATATAGAACTACACTGGAGATAAGTATTTTATTCTTTTTGTTGACAATTATTCTAAAATGATGATTGTAATGTATCTAAAATAAATTTTTGAAGAATTTAAAAAATCTAAGTGGTATCTAGCAAGAGTGGAGAAAGAAATTGGAAAGAAGCTGAAGTGTTTGAGATTAGATAGAGGTGGTGAATTTATTTCAAATGAATTTAATAAATTCTGTATTGAAAAAGGAATCAAGAGACAAGTATCAACTCTTGGTAAACTGCAACAAAATGGTATAGTTGAAAGAAGGAACATATCCATCATGGATTGTGCAAGAACTTCAATGATAGAAAAGAGTGTTGCAATAAAATACTAGAAGGAAGCAATTGGTATTGAAATGCATGCCTTGAATAGAGTATAGTTGAAGAAAGACTCAAATCAAACTCCTTATGAACTATGGTATAAATACAAACTTAATGTAAGTCACTAGAAAGTATTTGGTAGCAAATGTTATATCTTGAATAGATCTAGGAAAGGTAAACTTGATGTCAAAGGTGATTAAGGCATATTCCTAGGATACTCATGTAGAAGAAACACATGTAATTTTTTAAATTTATCAACTCTTAAGATCATGAAAAGTGCACATGTAAGAATTGACGAGTTTATAAAAAGGAGTCAAGAAGAGAGCAACAAAGAAGGATTGTAGAAATTTTGTCTACTATGAACCTAATACATTGACAAATCAAATTAGAAGTGAACATAATTCACCTCCCAAGTTCCCAAAATCTCCAAAAGATATCAAGTTGTAACCAATGCAACTCGAGTCACAGTTTGAAGGACCTGAGTCATAGTTAGAAGCTACTAAGCTATTGCAAGAGAAAATTGAGTCTAATGGACATGAGTCATAGATAGTGGGACCTGAGCTTGATATATAAGATCATGATAAGGTTAGTAGAACAAATTCTAAATTGAAATTACCTGTGTAGATATGTTAGAAGGCACAATGCACTTGACTAGATCATTGAACACAAGTCAGATGGAACAATGAGAAGAAACAAATTGAAAGGTATATGTTTGCTAGTTGAATTTGAACCTAGATCAGTAAAAGATACTTTGGATAATAAAAGTTGGATTAAAGCTATGAATGAAGAAATAGAATAGATAGAGAGGAATAAGGTTATCACTCTTGTTCCTAGACCTGAGGATAAAAATGTAATTGGCACAATGTGGGCTTTTAGAAATAAGTTAAATGAAGATGAAGAAGTTTCTATAAACAAAGCAAGGTTAGTATGCCAAGGTTATTCTCTAGAAGAAGGTATTGATTATGGGGAAAATTTTGCTCCTATTTCTAGATTAGAATGTGTTAGAACTTTACTTGCTTATGCTATACATAAAGGTTTTAAAATTTACCAAATGGATGTAAAATCTAAATTTTTAAATTGAATTCTTGAAGAGGAAGTTTACATAGAACAACCTAAAGTTTTTGTGGATCATAGAAAAAGGGATATGGTCTATAAATTATGCAAAGCATTGTATGGTATCAAGAAAACTCCCAAAGCTTCATAGGAAAGACTTCATAACTACTTGATAAAGATTGGTTTTCAAAGAACAAATGATAACAACATGTATATCAAAGAAGGACCAGACAAGTAGATTGTGTTGGCTGAAATCTTTGTGGATGACACTTTATTTGTAGGAAATGATGACTTATAAAGGGATTTTTTGAAGAGATGAGTAAAGAATTTGAGATGTCTATGTTTGGAGAGATAACAAAATTTGTTGTATTGCAGATCAAGTAGAAGAAAGATGGTATCTATATTACTCAATCCAAATATATCAAGAGGATACTAAAGAAGTTTGGAATGGAAGATTCAAGATCAATTGGAACACCTATGTATACTAGAAATAATCTTTCCAAAAAATGATGATTCCAAAGAGATAGATCAAACCACATACAAATCAATGATTGGAAAATTATAATATACAGTGCACACAAGGCTTGATATTGCATTAGCAGTTGGTATGGTGGCAAGATTGTCAACAAATCCCAAAAAAAAAATCATATGATGGCAATCAAGAGAATCATGAGGTATCTGAAGGGTACTGAAGACTATGGATTATGTTTCAAGAAAGGAGGGAATATGGATTTGAAAGCATTCACAGATGCTGATTGGGTAGGAAGTATTGATGATAGAAACAACACTAGTGACAAAACATTATTTCTTGGTAAAAGACTAGTGTCTTGGACAAGAAAGAAGAAAAAATATATTTCTCATTCTATAGTAGAGGCAAAATATGTGTCAACAACAGTTAATTGTTCCAATATTATTTGGTTCAAGAAACTTTTCATAGGTATGAAGATAGGAATCAAGGATCTAGTGGTTATATTCTATGAAAACACTAGGGAATTTAATATATCAAATAATTCTATGATGCATACTAAAACCAAGCACATTTTTATAAAATATCATTTTTTGAGAGAATTGGCTCAAGATAAAGAGGTAAGATTAGAATATGTGAATCCTAAAGAAAAAATTGCAGACATATTCAATAAGATATTACCTAAAGATGCATTTTTGTATCTAAGAGGTAAGTTAGGGATCATTCCATATGTGAAGCTTACTAAAATGAAGTTTAGTGATGCATCAACTAGAGCATGTTGAAGATGAGCCAATTGATGCAATATTGGAAAGGGCATATTGCATATGAATTAGTACAATGATATTTACTAATTATTTTCTTTCGCATGAGATGTCAAAGAAGGAGAGTTTGTTGTCATATCTCAATTTTTTTTTTTTGAAGATATCAAAGAGGGAGAACTTGGCCTGATATCATAAATGGAGAATTTTCTATTAGAAGGAGATGTTGAAGACAAAGTTTTTAGATAGAGGGAGAAACTAAAGGAAAAGGGAGTTCACACTGATAGAGCAAGTTCTCATGGATTAGAATCAGAATGAAACTAAGGATATGTTCCATATTTTATTCTTGCTCTAAAATTTCATTATATTATGACATGCTATGTTAACATCAATGCCAAAGAGGGGGATTTTTTGAAAATAATTGATTAATTGTGTATTGTATTTGATGTTACAAAAAATGTCATATCATTTCTAGTTAGTTTATGTCAAGCTCACTCGATCGATGAAGATAGTTTCCTATGTCTATCGAGAATTCTAGAGTTCACCTACTTTAGAAGATAATGTCTATCAAGTTCACTTGGGAGACAAAGAAAAGTTTGTAGAAGGTTGAGTGTTAACTGAGCTCACTCAATTAATAAAAGAAATATTAGATGGAACCAGTGTTAATTGAGCTGACTCGGTTACCAAAGGAACTTTGTGGAAATGTAGTGCCAAGTTCACTTGGTTAAAATATGAAAATAATTTTTGAGTTATTGCCTACTAAGCAGGGTCAACTAACAAAGGATTTTCTTGTTTTGACATATTGAGTTCAATAGTTTTATTTGTTAGTTCTAGCTAACTAAGGAGATGAATATTAATTATTCTAATTTGTATTAAATATGACTTGACAACATGTAAGATATAAATATAGGGTCAAGTTGAGGATTGAATGTGATGGGACTCAAAATTCCATTCTAGTCTTGAGTACCATTCCGAACTTTCGAGTCCATTTGAGCCCTATAAATGCATTTTAATGCTTGCATACTTGACTATTTTTTTAAGGTCTAAGAGATGTTTTATGTTTCTACAACCTTGAATTCAGAATATTCATGTGTCCTATAATGATAAAGTGTCATTCAAAGTCATTATGCAAAGTTTTGTATTGAGCAATGTTCAGTTCTACATTTTTTGCATGTCAAACAATAATAGGAGGTCTAGTTTTCATTTGAATATCTTGCACCTAGTTATGTTTCATGAATCGCTGATTTGGGATATTTTAGTACTCATATCAAAGAGCCTATGTTTCATTTTTCAAGTCATTTCAACTTGTTTTGACTAGTTTTTGAATCCCTCAAAGTTGGTTACTTATCTCTATCATGCCAATGCATAATTTCCCTAAATTCTAGGAGATCCTATTTGACTAGATATACCTTTGACCTAGCTGACCATGTTGAGAAAATTTATTTTGCATTATATTTTAGACATCACACACTTTATATGTGGCATATTTTAAGCTATGAGAGATCTATTTGATTAGTTTTCAAATGTGATTCCAAATGCAACTTATGAAATTTACTAGTGTCAGAGAATACAGATTGATCGGTACCCCTATCCAGGATGTCATAAAATTTGAATTTATGATAGATGAGACCAAATAGACTATACCATTTTATTCTACTCAAAAATTTTTTAACTATTCTAGTTTTCATGTTTTGACAAATCCATCTACACACTTTCCTAGGTCCATTCCATTTGTGAAAACCATAGTTCTACTAATGTTTCCATTTCTGTAATTCTGAGTACCTCATTTGGCATGCTTACTAAATGTGCTCTATTATTTTTCATGAGCCCAAATCAAAAAATTATATTCTCCTCATGAAAGAAAACTAATGACCCATTTTTCAATCCCCTAAGTATTCATTTTCTCTTTTTTGAAACCAAAACCAAACACATTTTATGGTTTTTTGACATTTGTTTGCATGCAGTTTTATCTGGAAAACCTTGATGGTCAATATTTATTGACCCATAATTTTTCATGAGATGAAATCTAACAAGTTGCAAGGATACAGAACAAACAATCAACATGTTAGTTTTTAGAGCTTGGTTATCTATTTTAGTCAGTTTTTAAAGTCAACTTTCATACCTCTTTGTAAGAAAATCATAGTTCAAAAATAAGTGATAAAATGAGTTTTAATGATGTTTTAGTTGTTGAATTTTATTTTAATCATTAACATATGCTCATTGGTTAATTTTTAGGAATTAATTGTTCAAAAACAAAAAAAAAGCCGAACCTATTCTAGGGCCCGATTGACTTTGCCAGGTTACTAAAAAAATATTGTGGGATTCAAAATTTTGTCAAACAAGGGTGAGAGAAAAAATGAGGTTTTAAAAGTTATTAAATGCAAAGATGCATTGGGAAATACTTGATGTAATAAGTATTCATAAAGGAGGTTATGACTTTGGGCACAATGATGATGAACACAAACAACAATACAAAATATGTTTCTTAGAGGCTTAAATAGAGCTTTATAATTAAGAGAATGGACTACTCCTAGCCAAGCTTGTGAATTTAAATGGACACTATATAATCATGTGAAGACTAGAATATTTTTATATGGATAAATCATCAACACCAATTTTGGTGAAATGAACAATGATCTAGTTAAAACAATAAGGAGAACATTGCGAATAGATGATGAGCATTATTTTTCTACCAAGAACATGATTGATGGTCATAATTTTCCTCTCTCCACTATCCAAATTTCTATTTCCATTTAATATCTCAAGAAAGCACTACATTTGAAGATAAAAAGTGTAGGTCAACTCCCTTGTAGACACATAGGAAAAAGATTTGTCAAAAATACTATGTAGTAGAAGTGAGAATGGGAGAAATTTTCTTTCAAAGAAAGTTGAAGTGTAAATGGAGAAGTTTAGAAGTTGTCGATGTAAGTATGAGATGGGTGACTACACTTCTACCAAGTGCTATCTCACCAGACACACACACAGAGGGACCTTTTGAAGAATGCGTAGATTTTTTTGAGGAATAAGTCACCATTTTTCTTTTCCCCTACCATCTCCTGCCTTTGCCATTCCTAGGAGCAGATCGCATGTTGAGTTTAGTAGATCTAGAAGGTTCTAAGGAAGGTTTTGAATCATTTTAAAACCACATGGGATAAGTATTACTAGCTTTATCATGTCATAAAAATTTGGATCATATAGTGATGCCTAGATCAATGACAATAGAAGGTGAAGAAATTCCATGACATGTGGATAGGGTGTGGTAATCTGATAGGAATAGAAGCTCCATGAGAAAGTCACTAACATCAAAAAAGGACCAAGGGCATAGGAGTAGAACATACACATGCAAGAAAAGGGGAGGATATCTACTCCACACAAGAGGAAATTGGGAAGGTGAGAAGAGCACCCAAGGTTTTTCCCATTGAAGAAGAACATAACACCCACAATCATTCAGATACTTTCATAAGGACATCAAGGTGTATGAAGAGCTACTTCTATTCCTACCCCAATAATTGCCATACTGAAGGGCCTAAGATACAAAGATCATTGAAAGTGCAACAAGGATTTTGTTCAAACTATGGTTGCAACATGTAGAAAAAGGGAAAACTATCAAATAAGTTAATCCCACATTGATTCTACTAAGATTTTTTAATGTATTTATATGTGTGAAGGAAAAATTAAAAAGTTTCTTCAAGACACAATGTGTTGTGAGGCCATTGCTTATATGGAGGGGCCAATTTTTGTTAGAGTGGGGTTGTTGTTGCACCCAAAGACCAATATTTCAATGCTCAATACAACTACTCAACTTATAGTAAATAGGAGGCAATTAAGCCCTTGTCATGAATCCCAAGGGTAGTGCTGAAAAAATTTCAAACAATCTCCCCCTTAGTGTGACCTGAGGGTCTAAGGATTTGAACCTATTACCAAGCTCTGATACCAATTGTTAGAGTGGGGTTGCCATTGCACCAAAAGATTGATCTTTTAATTCCTGATACAAACACTCTACTCATAGTACATAGGAGACAATTAAGCCCTTGTCATGAATCTCAACAGGAGGACTAAACAAATTTCGAGCAGTTGTGTGCGGCTAGTTGAACAATGAAGTCAACATTATTTTGATGGTCAATGCAAAAGAAGAAAATGACATGTGGCACATGGAGGAGGTACATCATAATTTTGAGACATGAAGGAAGGGGAGTTTTGATGTTATGGTGAATTACAAGATTAGGAGATGATATTCACAAGTCTAAGATGCCATGACTAGGAGGCCCATTGGCAGATTAGAAGGCCAAAGATGAAGAGATTAGATGTCACAATTTGTCGTAAGTTTGGGGCTTCTTGTGGTCGAGAGCTAAAAATGTTTTGGCTTACAATTCCATGATCATATCAGATGATCAAGGATCTAAAATTGAAGGTGTATGATCCTACAAAGTCATCAAGAGATTGGGAGTCAGGCCAAATTTAGAGATGAGATACCATGATTTATCATATAATCAAGAAAGGAAAAATTAAAGCTTAAGATGCTACGAGATTATTGTAAGATCATGAGATGCGAGGCCCACCCAGATGAGGTGGAAAATGAGAAATTTACATCTAGCAAGGGGAAACGAATAAAAAAATAGAATAAAATTAAATATTCAAATTAGATATTTCAACTCAGTGCTCATCTAGGATGAAGTTTGAAAATATTTAGATGAATTTGGTATAATTATATATTCCAACTATATAGCTTTTAAAAAAAAATCAATTTCATTGCTTTGCTCATGACCCAGGGCTTGGTTTCTTGAATCCAATCTAGAGACACATTTTTTTAATCTAAAATATGGACTATTATATACTACCAGAACTGGGAGAAGCAAAATTTTCCATTTCTATAGTTAGTTTTTATATAGGTCATTAACATAAAAATTTATAAGTAGTCTTGTATTTCTAGGGCATTCTTAGTATAAATGTAGATTCATTGTTTTAGTTGAAATGTAGTCGGATTATGATCAAATTTTGATTAGATCAAATGCAACAACAGACATAAAGAATAGAATTGAATGTTTTAAAGGCAATTGTTGAGATAGAGTATTGTCAATAGGAGTAGTTGAAGCAGATGGAGACAAGAAAGATAAGATTTGAAGCTCTTGCATACTTTATGAAATACATCTAATATTCCTTCAGGAAGCGGGTTTCCTCATTACTATTTTAAGGAGATATTTCAAACATCATACAATAGCAATTAATTAGTTTTGATTACGAGTAGAAGAATGAAGATTTTGATGTGAACACATGGCAGTATTAGATTTTGATGTGAGCCTCTTCTTCTCTATAAATATTTCTTCTTCTCTCATTGTAATGATTTTAGTTTTGGAGAATTTTCCCAGCTATTGTGAGACCATAGTTGGTTCTAGTTTTATGACTACGACAACATATTTCAGTTTTCCTATTTTATGAATAGTAGTATTATAGTGCTTTTGAAGATTTAGAATATAGAGTCATCCTTTGTGTATCCTCTAATTTTTTCATATACATCATGTATTGATTTTAAGGAAATGAATACATACTTTCATTGAAAGCTTCATTTTGAATTTATCTCCTTTGTTATGGGTTTATAGTTTGTTATTGATATATGGCCAAAATGCATATTGTCTAGTGACAACATGTTTTATAAAGTTGTATGCCATAGTGTATCTTGTTGTTCAATCAAGAACCTAAGTAATTTTCTTGATATGTGCTAATAAAATTGTAGGGATCATAGGAGGATCTGATAAGTACCAATTTCATTTGAAGGCTAATGTCTATTTGCAAGGTAGATAGATAGATCGGATATTTGAGTATACGAGTATATTTTTTGATGTTCATACATATGTTTTTGACTTATTGAATGCCCAATGGACAAGGGACCAATCAACTTGGAGATTACATGTTCTTATTTTTGCATACAAAGGTTATGTGAAATTGATCTTTAATCAAATATCTTTTCCCTTTATGTTTAATTACTGAAATGAAGTTTCCCTTAGTTTATCAGATTCATGTGTCTTGTTATTAGCTATTTCACGTCCATGAATGTTTGCATAAACATAGATGATTTAGGGGTTTTATCTATCTTATATATTTAGTTATATGCCTTTAGATTGGTACCATATAAATAATCTAAGCTCCACCTGCCTATGTCTTGTAGAGCCTAAAGGAGTGTAGTGTATAGTTGGCCCTGGTGTCTAGATAGGTGCATTAAACATGGGAATTAGCTTACCCTAGGTGTATGTGTTCTTATCATTGGGTTATTCAAAAATGATTAATTAAAAGCCCAATAGAATGTGTGGAAGAAAATAGAAGATTTGAAGATGCTTAGAGGAAGTAAATTAGAAGGATTAGTAGAATATCCTTGTTGAGCTACAAAGATACATTCGATCAAAAAGGATAACTATACAAGCCATAATTGAGATCTATAACCAATAATTTAGTTGCATTGAAAATCAAGTCATCTCATTGTTACTCTCTAACCATTGTAGCAGTGATCTAAATCTCTTAACAAAAATGACTTAACAACTATTTTTAAATCCTCTAATAGTGTGGCATTTCTAGATTGAAGTGTCCAGAGACCTCTAAGAAGGCCACTCCTAATAGGGTTATTAAATCCTCTAATAGGGTCACACATAAAAATGTATTTTTTAACCTTTAATAGGGCTGGCTCCTAACAAAGCTCACTTTAGAAGAGTGAAAGTTAGTAACTAGTTGCAATTGGTAGTTTTTCCCAAATTGGGTTTCCACACTAAATCTTGGTGTCACTTGTGTTCATGCTATTATGTTCATGTGTATGGAACTAAGTTAAGTAAGGTTAATCACTAATAATATCTTAAGATTTACTTGTTAAGAATTTTCTATGTTATAGTTGATATTTCAATGTTTACCGAGTTACAACAATTGCTAGTGTAAATTGAGTGCCTGTGTGTCTACCACACATCAATATTTTTAGTGAAGTGTGTGTTTTGTGTTGACATCTAAGGGGTTTAGGATTTATTTTAGTGGTAACTTATTCATCCCTCCCCTCTTAGTCACTCCTCTTATATTTCCAACATGGACAAGGTAGGTTGGCCTTATTTTCATTTACAGTTGTCAAAATTGACAAATATGTGGAATGAGTTGACAAGTAATGAAGAAGATTTGAGGCAAATTGTAAACAAATGGATAAATAGGAACATTGACATTACTATTTTGTGTTGTTCAATTATTAGTTTTTCTTGTGAGCCAATATAGAAGGTATTTACTATGAATAATTACCTTTCAAATTTTGATAGTAAGAGAAATATATTACAAAGGAGGATTAGTAATTATTTTTCATAGTATCTTGATAGAAGTTTTGAGCTTTTTCATCATGCACTAAAGGTTGTAGATGAACTCAAGGATAAAGAATAATTGGCTAAGGAGTTAGAAGAATTGATGAGCATCAAACTAAATAAGGTCATAAAAGAAAAATATCACATATGGTTTGCCAAGACAATTGAGGAAGTTGTACAAGTGCAATTTTTCTTTAATTTTTTCAAGAAATATTTTTCATAGATAGAGAAACTAGGAGAAAATATCTTGAAGAATAAGCAAGAGGTATTGTGTTTCAATTGGCCAAATGATGTACTTTTCAAGAAGTGGATGACTCATAAATAATTAATGCACTAGAAGAAAGAAAAGAAGAGCAATTAACAGAAAAAATAGACATTGTTGTGCAAATTGGTGACCTGGAAAAAGAATAGCCAATTGTAACTCTAGATATGATAGTTCAATTTGATGACCTAGAGGGAGAGCAATGAGTTGCTATAAATTTTAAAATATCCAAACCTGATACATCATGTGAAAATCAAATGGTCCCATAATCATCAAATGAAGCCTCTCAATAGAAAAAGGTTACAAAAAAAATGATCCCACCATAAGAAGATCAGTGACAAACAAATTATATTGTAAAATGTTAGAGAAAACAAAGTTTTTGTCTTCTTATGATAGTGACAGGTTTCTACCCTTTTGAAAATCTTTTTCTAAGGAAAGCTATCCTTTTCCTCTATGCCAATAGCTTGTTGCATCTCATATTATATAAATGAGATCCCAAGGCTAGAGATGGGGTCCGAAATCCATGTAATTTTTAGTGTTATTCTATTTGCATTTGGTCTAGTAGTCTACGTGAAAAATTTGTGATGTATTCATCTCTACAAATCTAAGAATACATTCGGTGTTGAAGGATTCAGTTGTCTAGTTTTGAGTTATTTTGAGTTATATCAATATATGTATGATTTTCAAGGAGAATTAATGCTAAGGAGATATTCTACCATATCTGTTTTCTCTAAATTATGTCTCCATTATTATGTGATGGTTATGTTGGTATTTTATGAGAAAGGTTTATGTAATTTAATGCCACTAGGATAGGTTGTATATCAATTTGTTACTTCTTTTAATTCAAGCAATTAAGGAAATTCTTCAATAAATTGATAGGATTTTCAGTCATGTGAGAGGGATATTCATAAGAATAGGATTTATGGTAACTACCAATAAAAATTAAATGTAAGGAAATTATTTAGGTCAACGATTTTACTGGGTAGACTATGTGTAGCAATGGATAATGGATTGATCATCAGATTAGATGCATATTGAAGAACTAACATGCGGTTGCACAAAACATAAATTTTAAATCAAATCAACTTTTTCTTTGCTGTATAAAGAATCAAATTGTTGGTCGATGCTTGTTTGGAATAGTTTCCCCTTGTAGTATAGTTTGTTGCTATCACAAGGATTCATTATAAATATGACAAAAATTATGACCATTTTTTGCTATAGGGGATAAAAATAAGTTGTAAACAAGTGAATTCTGAAGATTTGTCCAGTTGTTTTATTCCTTAGGTGCACTTGCCTTGGCCCTATAGAGCCAAAGGAGTAGAGAATTTCATTGATACATTCTACTAATGTTGGCTTAGGTCTAAAGAAAATCATGTTGGATATAGGATTTAGATAACCATTAAGATTTTTATTATCTTTAGCATTATGGTATTAGGTCTTTTCTACCTGGTAGTTTTAAAACACCAACAATTCCTACAAGCTTTACTACTATAGTATAGAGTTAGCCTATTAAGGCTTACAATTGACCACTTTTAGTGATCTTCCCTATTAGTAGCAATAAAAACTATTAGGTCCACCTTGTTAAAGGATTTACAAACATATAATGAAACAATCTATTAGGAGATTTAACAAAAGACTATTAAGTTAACCCAGTTAAAGGATTTGACTGATGCACCTGTTAGGGTGAATCAATGGGTGAACCTTGATTTGCAAATGAGATTCCTTGAATTGCAATGATCATATGGTTGTGGTAGATAAGTCTGTGGTATACCATATATTGCTTGTAGACTTCTTCAATTTGCACTCATTTGCTTCTTACTTCTTCACATAATCATTACTTAGTATATTTGGATATGATACAATAAATTACATATATACCAATCCAATTAATTACTTGTTGGAGTTGGCTACAATACCAAACTCATCATAATTCACAAAGTTTTCCTAGTGTTGTAGCTTGAGTTCTGAAGACAAACTCAATGATGTTTTGACACTGGGTAAGCACTATAAATGCTCAGTAGACTTTGGCACTCAGTTAAAGTTGACGCTCAATCCATACTAATCACTTTGAGTAGTAGGAACTTGGTCAACACTATTTGACTTGGTCAACACTAAGAAACTTAGTAGTTATTAAATGTTCAATTGACACTCTAATTCTTTGTCAACACTAATTTGTCTTTGTTAACACTACAAGCTTGGTAGACACCGATGTACTTTGTTAACACTACAAAGCTTATTTAACATTGTGCTTTTCCTCTAAAGTTTAGTTGACATTTTACAACTCAGTAGGCACTACAATCTATCTATTTATCTCTATTAGTATAAATAAGTATTTACTATTTACACTTTACTTAAGTTTACTTAGGTTAATGCATTATTTTATTTTAAAAAAATTAGGTGAGACACTTAGGAGATTGTGTACTCTCATGAGTTGTCATGTTGACAACATAGAAGTATGCAAATCTAATTCAACACATAGTGTCTAGAACATTGGAGTTTGCATCATTCACTGAGTTCTCATGTAGATGACATAGTTATTCGCACTCCCATTTTAGCAAATGTTTTCTACAACATTAATTTCCATGCTACACCATTATAGTTTATCCTCTCATCATCACACTTACTCCCATGCTTAATGAAGGATAATTCATACCTAGTAGACATGTGCCTAGTTGTATGACTTATCATGTTGCTAACTTCTATGCATTCTAGAAGCTCTCTAGAGGCCTTTATATAGGAACTCCTAGTGTACTTTCATATGGAATATTGAATAAATATATCATCACTCTAATCATACTCTCTTTGGTCTACTACCGTGCTTGTGTTTTTGTTCCTTGGTCTTGGGTGAATTCTACCTTAAGGCAAATTCTTACATGGTATTAGAGCTTGAGGAGATTTTCTTCACATACCCATTTGAGACCATTCATGCTTCAATACCTCAACCCAAATCCAAAGAATCTGCAGAAATTGGAAACATCTAGAGCCAAATTAGACCTTGCCATTGCATCTAAAACATCAATTCAATGAAGATTGACTATAAATTTGCCTATGCTAGGATAAAGTTGATCATGAGGAAAAATATTTTTACAAATCGGCCCCTGAAGGCACCGATTTGAGAACTAGTTATGGTCATTTTTAGATCTATTTAATTGTTTTTTTGATCTAATAATTCTCTACTTTTTCAAATTTTCTATTTTTGAAATTTTTTTGCCATGTCGGGCTAGTAGAGATTTTTTTTTTGCAAAACTGAGCAGTCACACCCTGGCCTTGCAATTTGGGAAGAATATTCTATTTAATTATAGGAATATTCCTTATTTGGCAGGCTATTCACATTATTCCAACCAAATTCTAGCTAGAATAGTAGCTTCACACTTATTGGTGGCACATTAATCATAATCTGGTAAGTACACAACTTGTAGCCACACTAAATTCCACTGGAGGCCTTTGTTGATTGAGCCTTGTGGCTTAGATTTTTTAAACTACATATACAATAGTTTACCCACACATGTGGGATTAATCTCAATATTTCGATGATCACTTTCCTGGCCTGCAAGCATAATTTTTTGTGTTTACATTCCATTAGTGGCATTAATAATCTGACTTCCTCACCTCTACATGGTGCTTCTCAATTTGGCCATGTCACACCTATTATTCCTACCAACTATCAGCTCTAGGCCACATGAAATATCTACCACAATGTATAGTCAACTTCTAGCTATCATACATTTAGACAAAGTTGTACCTAAACTCACCATAATGACACATCATCGTACTATCTATCCAAGTTAGTGCCTAGTTAGCTCATACTTGAATAATCAATGGACATGTGTTTTGTTTGTACCATCCATACATGCTAACATCATCATGATGTCATCATAGGGCTTAGAGTCGCTGACATCATCAATTTTGTGAGCCTAAATTTGATGGTCATCTAACTATCATCTAGGGGAAAAATATAACTAATACGATGGCATTATGACTGTCAAATATAACCCCTTCTTTTTCTAATGCAACCTCTCTCTAGATTGATTTTTTATTTTGTAGTCTAACTTTGAGAGGCCATATCTCAATCATTGAAATTTCAAAATTAGGTGGAATTTTTTTTTATATTGAGTAGAATTTCCTAAAATTTTGAGTGTTATAGCTCTTTTCTAGTTTTGGTACACAAATTTGTTAGAAATTGTGTCTTTTGGCAACTATACTTGTTCAATCTTGCATTTTGTAACTTCAAATGCTCCATACATGCTCATTTGGACATGAAAACAAGTTCCATTTTTTTTTGAAAGTGCATTATTTTTTGTCTACTTTCTAGATCTACAAAGCTTGATGATTGTGGGAGTCCTATTAAATATCAAAGTTTGGTCTATCTCATTCATAATAAGCTACCATCAGAATACTCCACATTTGTTTCTACTTATAGCACCTCAAAGACTACTTTAGGGTCAACCTATCATAAAGTCTCTTTTGGTAATTATGCTGATTTGTTGGATAAAGAAGAAAATAATTTGAAATCAATGGGGATTCTCAATTTTCCAAAGTCTAAGGCATTGGTGGCCAATAATGAGGGTTCTCAACATTCAGCTGGTCAATCTTCAAATAAAGGAAAGGGCAAGAATAAGAAATAGAAGACTAACCAATTAGAAGATGTAGAAAGGACAACACCACAATAAATCAAAAAGGCAAGTCTTCAAATTCAAATAAGAAGGGGGACAATAACAAGGACAAGAAAAAGTGTGCTTATTGCAAGAAATTGGATCATGAAGAACATGACTATTATCATAGAAAGATTGATGAGTTGACCTCTATCATAAAGAAACATAATGTTCCAATACCTAATGTTTATAAGGAGAAAGGGTCTTCTTTAGATTCAAAGGGCAAAGGGCAACCACTCATGGAAAATTTAAGTTCTTCAAAGGAATGGATTCTTTATTTAGGTGCCTCATTTGATATGAGTTCTACAAAAAAATATTTTTCTTCAACGAAGAAATCGAAGATACTGCACATCTTTGTGGGAGATGATATAAAAATGGAAGTTGAAGGAAAAGGAAATGTGGAGATGGAAAATGGAGAGTTCAAAGATGTTCTCTATGTTCCAAACCTAAGTTCAATTCTCCTTTCACTTTACCAAATCACTCACCTTGGAGATGGTCATAAAGTTTAGTTCCTTCCTAACTTAGTAAAGGTGTATAGTCTAAAAGATGAATCAGTGGTTGCAGTGGGGAAAGTTAATCATGAGAAAAGGTTGCATTATTACTCCCAATTTGTGCCCAAGTCTCCTTCACAAGCCTTGTTGACTTAACCCAATTCACACATCCAATTATGGCTTCAGTGTTTTGGTCATCTTTCCTTTCGCTATCTTTAGTAACTCTGCTAAAAAAAAATGGTCAAAAGTCTACCTACAATCAAATTTTCCCATGGTAAATGTTCAATAGGTTTAGTGGATATGCATCTAGAGGAGAAGTTACATAAAGAGAAGTCTTCAAGAGCACCAGTTGTCCTTCAATTTTTTCACATGGTACTAGCAGGTCCTTTTGTAGTGACATCAGTCATCTAGGGTTGCTACATACTTACATTAAAGACATTTCAAGGTATACTTGGGTGTATTTTCTTCATAATAAGAATGAAGTGTTGGACAAGTTTTTGGCCTTCAAGACTCATGTTGAACATAAATCAAGGAAAGTCATCAAAGTTCTAAGGATGTACAATGAAAGTAGATATGTGAACAAAAGGCTTAAAGAATTTTGAAAACTCGAGGAAATTGATCTTTAGAATCCATCAGCATTCAGTCTGCATAAGACAGATATTTCAGCATTGAGGATCTAAACTCCTAAGTCCATGGAAAGTTGCATGATACAAGCCAAGTGTCTAGATCCATCACTTGAATTCAAAGCAATCAAGAGTGCCAATCACACACTTAACAGGTCTCCTAATCTTGCCTTAGATAGAAAGACTCCTTTTAAGGCATAGTGTGGTAGAAAATTAGTTGTGACACACTTCAAAGAATTTGGTTGTCGCACATTGGCAAACATATCTTTTGGGGATGCAAGGCATTAGCACCTAGGCCTTGTACTTTAATTGGATATGAAGACTGTGTGAAGGCATACAGACTCATGGATCCTAAAACACATGAGATCTTTGTGAAGAAGGATGTACACTTTGAGGAAAGTTCACCTAGCTTATCCTCTAATCATCTTTGCACATTATACATTATGGAAACTGATAGTGACACTAGTGATAGTGCTTTACTAGATTTAGATATGTGGGTTTCTATCGACAATTGTAGTGAGAGGTAACAACATCAACATAGTCCACATGCAAATATTGCCATAGTGATAGGTCCAACAAAGCAGGGTACACCCAATCTTCCAACTCTATCAATAGAGGATGACTACATAGCAGACATTTTAGGTTTATTTGTGGAGTCACACATAGAATATTTGGGGGACATTATTGATGATATACATCTTCTCTTTGATGGAGAAGATCCTTCTACAGTTGTTGCAAGTGATCACTCTGACCCTCATGTCCATTCTTTACATGATCGATCTACATAAGTTGATGTGATTGTGGATACTTATGTACAAAAATTGTAGGAGGTCTCTTTATCAGTTGAGGAGATAGAATATTCTTTGGGACAAGTTCTACATTCATCCTTGATAGGGATAGTTGAGCAAGTTTCAAAGACATTAGTGATCATTTGGATTCTTTCCACACATAGCAAAAGCATCTCACTTGTACCTATGGTATTATTTCTTCCAAATGGGAGGAATACTATTCTATAGTCTTGGATAAACTTCTACATTGGAGTGGCTATCACTACTTGACACTTTTCATTTGGGGGGGGGGAGACTACCTTGTCTCTCTTCTTCTTCTCTCTTGTGGGGGGGGGACTTTTCCCTCTTTTAGGATAGTGTTCTTCTCACATTTCGCTATTGATATACTTGATGTATGTTGTAATGGGGGGGGGGGGGGGTGGGCGTGTGGCTTGATAACTCCATCCATCCATGCATCTAGTTTTTTCATCTCTCTTTTTGGGGGAGGGTTTCTTTCATGAGGTTTTCCCTCTTTCTCCACTTTATGAGAGATTGCATTTCATTATGTACATGGGTACCTAACATAGCCTAGTAGCTGAGACCCAAATCATGCATTTCATCCTAGATTTTGTGAGCTTAAGGGCATTCCCCTAAGTTGTAGTTAAGGGGGGGTGTTGGTGCAAATAAGTATTTACTATTTACACTTTACTTAAGTTCACTTAGGTTAATGCATTATTTTATTATTTATTTATGTGAGATACTTAGGAGTTTTTCTACCCTCATGAGTTGTCATGTTAACAACTCAAAAGTACACAACTCTAATTCAGCACATGGTGTCTACAACATTGGAGTTTTGATGGGGACACAACCCAAGAACAGAATGGACACAATAGAAAAGGAAAATTATATTAACTGAAAAAATAAGCTAGTACAAATAGTACAGAGAAAATAAACTTCAGAACATGCCCTAAGGGCTTACAATAGTATAAATCTGGAGAATACTTCTCCTTTTAGCACCTCCTCTCAAACTCCACTCCGAACTACCTTTTACAATGCTAGAAATCTCCTTAAATAGACCCCAGAGGGTTAACGACTAGGAGTACATTCTATAAAGTGCTAGTAGGCATCCACCGACGAAATAGAAGGTTTCGAAAGCTGCATTAGAAGTCAGTACAAATCTAGAAGAATCCAGAAACGGTAACCGAACTTTCGACAGGCATAACTTTTGAACCGTAGCTCCGATTGACGAACCGTTTACATTTTCGAAAAGCTCTTGAAGTTCTCTATAGACCTATGGATGAGCTTAGCTCATCCCCCACTTTTCAACCTTTTTTGAGGTCATTTAATGCCCCAAACCTAACTTTGAAGCATTCTTAGGAGGTCTCCAAAACCCAAAAAATTGTAATAACTTTCAAACCGTGGGGCCTATTGACTTGATTCTTTTTCTGGAATGCTCTAAATCATGATTAAATTCATCTGGCCAATTCACACCTTCTAGTTTACTGAAATGATGGCCCAAATACATGCTCCTATTTTTTTAGGATTTTCAAACACACTGATAGTTGAACTATGAGAGTTGGAACCTTTATTTGAGCCAAATGGGTATCCAAAAATGTAAAGACATGAAACAGAAACTAAGTCTAAGTACATTTTTTTGGGTGAGACAAGATTGCCCTTATACCTCTGGATGCTCCTGCATCAAGTTTGCATCATTCACTGAGTTTTCATGTAGATAACAAAATTATTTGTACTTCCATTTTAGCACATGTTGTCTACAAAATTAATTTATGTGCTAAACCATTGTAGGATTATCCTCTCATCATTGCACTTAATCCAATTCTTAATGGAGGATAACCTATATCTAGTGGACATGTGTCTAGTTGTATGACTTATGATGTTGCTGACTTCTATCCATTCTAGAAGCTCTCTAGAGGCCTTTATATAAAAAAACTCCTAGTGTACCTTCATATGGAATATTAAATGAATATATCATCATTTTGATCATACTCTCTTTGGTCTTGGGTGAATTCTTCCCTAAGGAAAATTCTTACAATCTCGATTGGAATTGAAACACTTATTTAATATTAGTACTAAAATGATAACCTTGAAAGCAATTGTAGAGCTTAGTAGCAATGAAACCAACTAAGTGTTAAGTCACTAATAGACAAATTGTCCTTAATGTCAAAAATCTCACCCTTTGGCATTATAGAAATAAACACTTATCATACAAAAAATTTGAATTCTCAGAATTGTAAGTCAAAACTTCCTTATCAACAATTTGGATCTTCAACATAGTTTTGACTGCTTTCCACTATTGTAGCTTGGTAAACTCTTACTCTATTTTTACTAATTTTTCAAAATTGGTGTTGTAAGCATATTTTTTATTATATGTACATGTGTCTTAATATTACTAATCCCCCACACATATATCTCTATTTCATACATATATCTAGAGTATGATAATATTTTCATATACAAATAATCTTCTCCCATTTTATCATTAATATTTTCCCCCTTCTTTACATTAATGCCAAAGGTGCAAAACATTTACAAGTTAATACCAAAATGTGACAAGAAATCACTATGTACCTTCAAAATAATTTCCATGGTCTTGTCCCAATTCTCTTGGAATACCTTAGATGCATGCAAGGCTATCTATACCTCGACTGAGAGTTCCATGATATGGTCAACTATGGAGATTTTTTTGTCATGGACCAATGTTTTTGCATGTGTAATATTATTTTGCAGTGCATCCATGTTTGGAATAATCATGCCTTCAATTTATACAAGTGTTGCTCTTATTTTGTCTTCTTCCCTTAACAATTCTTCCTAGAGATTTGTTAGGTACTTGATCTTTGTAAAATGCATATAACTACAACTAGGAACAAGTACAAATGCTATGCACTTGCCTTCAATAGTTTGTCCTTTATATCCTTAGTAAAGATATATGTGTCACTCAATTTGACAAATAAAGAAACAACATTATGTGCATACATTTCTAGCGTAGAAAGAATAGTAGATAATTCTACTTGATCAATAGTTATCTTTTGTGCTACTTTCTCCAAAACTTTTTTTTTGTTGGAAATGATTGAAAAGATCATGAATGAAGAGAAATGGAACTAGTAAAGAATGTTTCAATCATTTTTTTGTCATTGATGTCAAACTTTCTATTTGCAGGAATACCAATTGCTTTAGTGATCCAAATACTATCAATTGGTTGATTGACAAGGAGGTGGCAATCAATAAGATGTAACTAGAGTACCTAGAGAAAGGTTGAAGTTATGATGTTGTAATGAAGTACAAAGATTAGCTAAGCCATTGATGAAATAGTGCATTGATGACATACTCTAAGACATAGAGGATGGACATACTAAGATATATCAAAGGTGTAAGGATTAACTAAGTTCTAGTTAGGTGCTGAACAGATTCTTAGTTAAAGCCAAGAAGGTTCAACTTTAGTTGTGCGGAGTGATCTTCAGGTGCCAAGCAGCCTTTAGGTGTCAAGTGAAGATCAAGTGTCGAGCAGTCTTAAGGTGTCGAGAAAGATATAGGTGCCAAGCAAGATACAGGTGCCGAGCACTAGTAAATAATAATAGAAGCCGAGAAATACAGAAGGTGCCAAGCATCAGTAAACCAATGATGATGAGTTGTTGCATTATTTTTGAAAGTCAAAGATTCACCAGATCTAAGTTGACATGGTAGTTATCTAGAATTTTTTGAACTAGATAAAAGATAAGAATGATGAGCTAGTGGCACAGAACACTATGTAAAATAGTTTTGGCTAATGCTAATGGATTTATCATGAAGTTTCTAGATAGAGACAAGATATGGGACAGATAAATTGTATCCTACCTAATCCATTGAAACCCTAAAGTTGGAGAGGGAGATTTGAGCGAGAAATCAAGAACATAACTTCTTTATAAAGAGTAATAGGTCAAAGATCAAATGCATATGCATGAGAGGGAGTTGGTCATAAGTGTAATCATGCGAAGAAGCCAAGAGGAGTAAGAACAGAGCATCAAGACTCTAAATTGATCGAGTGACCAGAGATTGCATTGGCATAATGAGTGGAAGAACTCAAGGAGACAAATCTTGAAGGGTGAACAAGCTGTCAGCACTACAAGGAGGAAAGCCAAGCAAAGAAGAGAATTGAAGAAGTGATCTAAAATTTGCAAGGTTGAAGTTGCAATCTATATTAGGTCAAAACCCTTCTAATACTTTTTTACCATTGTATTAGATATTTAAACCCTACATTGATAGGTTAGCTTAACAACTAGATGAATAAGCCTCAAGAAAATGATAAAGAGATCCCCAGGAGAAGGACAAAAAGATCCTCAAGAGAAAGATAAAGAGATCCTTAGGAGAAGGATAAGAGATTCTTAGAGAGGGATAAAAGATTCTTTTGAGAAGGTGACTAAAAATCCCATGGACTTGGGTGAGCCTAACAACTCTATGTAAATTCTTTAACAGGGTCACATTTAATAATGTGTTGTAGCCTTTAATAAGGTAGGCCTTTATTAGAAGTGGTTGAAATTAATTGTGCAAGTTATTTTGTGGGTATCATCCCCACTCTATTTTTACCTTCTTATTCCTAGAGGGTTTCTGGGTTATCAAATTCTTAGTGTTATGGTGTGATGCATGTTTACTTTTCATGATTGTTTAATATTCAATTGCATGCATGATAATGTCAGTTATGTGCCATTAAGGATTTGTAGAAAATGTTTTATTGGACATCATTGGACCTTGAATGATTGATTCACCCCCCCTCTCAGTTATTCTAAATAATTCTAACAATTGGTATTAGAGCATACTACTCATTTGTTTCAAGGTACTAGTAGCAGGAAGATCAAGATGTTCAAGAGAGAAGTTCCCAAGCTAAACAAAGACAACTTTGTTGCATGGAAAAGTCTGATGAAGCTACACCTCGGTTCAATAGGTGACTATGCATAAAACTCAATCACAGTTGATCATGTAGATCCTGTAGGACTCCTCACTGTAGATGACATGAGAAAGAAGAAGGAGCACAATCAAGCTATGTTAGATATTTCTTCAGCACTAAGCTATGTTGAGTATGATGACATCAAAGGATGTGATAGTTCACATCAGATGTGGGAAACATTATCAAGAATCTATGGAGGTGATGATAATTTCAAGAGAGCCAAAAGAGAAAGCCTAAGAGGAAAATTTGATGACATGAAGATGGAAGAAGGAGAGAATGCTACTCAATATGGTGCAAGAATGAAGGAAGTAGTCAGTGCCACAAGAAGCCTAGGAGGATAGTTAGTATAAGAAATAGTATGTAGAAAATACTTGAGAACTTTGCTTCCCATATATGCTATAAGAGTATCAGCCATCCAAGAGCTAACGTGCATACCAGGAAACACAGTGACATTTGAAGGAATAATTGGAAGACTCACTGCCTTTGAGCTATCCAACTTTGACAACTACAAGCCAAAAAATTTTGAATCTGTATTCAAAGCTAAGATGACAATGAAAGACAATGAGGAGGTTCAAACAAAGAAAAAGAATGGAAAAGGAAAGTATGTATCCAGTGATAGAAGCACTGATGAAGATGATGTGGACCAATTGGAGGCATTACTAGCAAGGAGATTTCACAGAGGAAGAGGCAAATTCAAAGGTAACCTACAAATCATTTGTTTCAATTGTAATGAAGTTGGTCACATTGCAGCCAGATGCACACAAAAGAAAAATTACAAGGATGGAGGAAACTTCAAGAACAAGAAAGAGGAAAATAAGGACTACAAAGGTAAAGGCAAAATATGCTATATTGTTGAAGAAGACTCTGATGAGAATGAAGATGAAGTAGTCTATGTGGCTATGAAGGATGAATAAAATGAAGATGAAGCAACTGCTCTAGTAACCTACATGAACAAAAATGATAGATGGATCATAGATAGTGGATGCTCTCATCACATGACTGGAGACAAAAGTAAGTTCATTACCTTTACTCAATATGAAGGAAATAGTGTTAGATTTGGTAACAATGCACCATGTCAAATCAAAGGGAAAGGTAGTATCAAGCTTACTGAAAAGATAAAATGTGATAATGCATCTTATGTTGAAGTACTGAATTATAACTTGTTAAGTGTCTCACAATTAGGCAACATAGGGTGTAAGGTTGAGGTGATCAGACTAAGAGTAATTTGTTTTACCTTGACATGGAAGATGCTTCTTGTCTTATTGTTCAAACTGATGATGTATGGTTATGGCACAAGAGGCTATGTCATGTAAATTTTGACAATTTGATAAGCATCAACAAAATGAAGAAAGTTAGAGGTCTACCAAAGTTGAAAAAGCTTGATAACATCATGTGCAAACAATGCCAACTAGGAAAGATGACCAACTCAATTTTTAGAAGCAAGACTTATACTTCAAATGAAGTATTAGAGCTTGTTCATACTAACTTGTGTGGTCCTATTGAAGTACAAAGATACAAAGGTGATAGATACATAATGCTATTTGTAGATGACTATTCAAGAATGATGACAGTCATGTTTCTGAAACAAAAATCAGATGCATTCCAAATGTTCAAATGCTACTTGGCCAGAGTTGAGAAAGAAACTAGAAAGAGCATAAAATGTCTCAGATTTGATAGAGGAGGTGAATTTACATCAAGAGAATTTGAAGAGTTCTACAATAAAAGAGGAATTAAAAGGCATACATCAGCACCAAGAACTCCACCTCATAATGGTATAGCTGGGAGAAGGAATAGATCAGTTATTGACTATGCCAGAACCTTAATGATGGAGAAAAATGTTTGGCTCAAGTACTAAAGAGAAGTTGTAAGTACTGCATTCTACACACTCAACAGAGTTCAAGTCAAAAAAGGTACAAATGCAACACCTTTTGAATTATGGTATGGGTATTCTCCTAATGTAAAACATTTCAAAATATTTGGATGCAAATGCTATATATATAAAGAGTCTAGGAATGGAAAGTTTGATGCAAAGAGTGAGGAAGGCACATTTCTTGGTTAGTCTACTAGAAGAAAAGCTTATAAGTGCTTGAATGGTAACACTAACAAAGTAGTAGAAAGCACAAATGTGAAATTTGATGAGCTTGTAGAAGTTCAAAGTATTGAGAACACCAAGAAAGCAAAGGAATACAAGACCTTTGTATACTTTTATGAAGGTATACCTAATAATGGTGAAGTTGCAACTCATAATGAAAATCAGCAATAGAATCCAGTATCTACCGAGTCACAGATAGTGAATGCCGAACAATAGACACATTTAGAAGTTGAGCTGCAAAATACAAAAAATGTTCATTCAAATTCTGAGAATAGCCAACAAGAAGAAAATTAACAAATACCTGATAAAAATATGCATGAGGATAGAGATTCTGAAAGAGACAACATGAAAACAAGGAAAGAACCTGTATTGGAAAAATATGTGAAAAGACATTATCCTATAGATCAAATTATTGGAAACAAAGAGGTAGGACTAATGACAAGGAATAGACTCAAAAATGAAACATGTCTACTCAGCAAAATGGAACCAAAAATTGTAAGTGAAGCCATAACAGATGATGATTGGTATAATGCTATGAAAGAGGAAATAGAACAAATTGAGAGGAACACGACATGGACCTTAGTCTCAAGACTAGTTGATAAGAATGTGATTGGAACCAAATGGGTGTTTAGAAACAAGTTAGATTAAAATGGTAAAATCACAAGGAATAAGGCAAGATTAGTCTACAAAGGATATGCATAAGAAGAAGGACTAGATTATGGAGAAACTTTTGCTCTAGTTGCCAGAATGGAAGGAGTAAGGACGTTACTGGCATATGCAACCTTCAAAGGATTTAAAGTCTATCAGATGGATGTAAAGTCTGCATTTTTGAATGGTATACTTGAAGAAGAAGTCTACATAGAATAACCAAAAGGTTTTGTTGATGAAAAGAACAAAAATAGGGTATATAAACTGCATAAGGCTCTATAATGATTGAAGTAAGCCTCTAGAGTTTGGTATAAGAGACTTCACAAGTATTTGGTGCAAATAGGATTTGAAAGAACTGATGATAACAACAACATGTACACCAAATTAGAAGAAGGTAAGGATATTCTTGTATCTGAAATATTTGTGGATGATATAGTTTTTAGAGGAAAGGAAGTAGTGTGCAAAAGTATTGCTGAAAAAATGAACCATGAGTTTGAAATGTCTATTTTTGGAGAAATTAAGTTCTTTTTAGGATTGTAGGTGCATCAACTAAAACATGGTATATTTGTAACAAAATCAAAATACATCAAGGCGATACTCAAAAAGTTTGGATTGGAAGACTGCAAACTTGTCAGCACACCAATGGCAACAGGACATAAGCTATCTAAAAATGATGAATTAGTTGAAGTCAATCAAACAATGTATAGATCCATGATTGGAAAAATACAATATGTTGTACATAGCAAACCAGACATAGCACTAGCAATTGGAATAGTGGCTAGATTCTCTACCAATCCTAGAGAAAATCATCTCATGGTAGTAAAATCGATAATGAGGTATCTTAAAGGAACTGATGATTTTGGCCTATGTTAAAAAAAGAATGAGAAGTTTGAGCTCAATGCATACACATATGAAGATTGGGGAGGAAACATTGATGATAGGAAAAGCACAAGTAGAGGAGCATTATTCTTAGGTAAAAGGCTAGTTACTTGGACTAGCAAGAAATAAACATGCACATCTTAGTCCACTACAGAAGCAAAATATGTGGTAGCAATAATCAATTGCACAAACATTGTGTGGCTTAAACATCTATTGAAAGGAATGAAAGAAGAGGTAACTAAACCTGTGATACTATATTGTGATAATACAAGTGCTATAAACATATCAAAGAATCCAGTAATGCATGCAAAGACCAAGCATATTACAATCAAGTATCACTATGTCAGAGAATTGGTGGAAGACAAACAAGTGAAGATGGAATACATTCACACAAAGGAACAAATTGCAGATATATTCACCAAACCATTTCCCAAGGATGCTTATGAATATCTTAGAGGAATGTTGGGGGTAATGCCCCTAACTCAAGCAATCTAAAGCAACATAGAAGCTGCCCTGCATCAATAGGAGTAGATCATTGAAATATCAGAAGAATGATGTAGAGGATAACAACAGGAGTAGAAACTCTAGATCAGTCACAAGCATGGTGATAGAAGGAGAAAACATGAAGATGAAAAGCTTATATTTAACATGTTGAAGATGCTACATCTTTGGAATTTATGTCAAAGAAGGAGATATATGAGAAATTGATCAATATAAAGTAAGAGGGAGATTCAAAAGAGATAAAGAATCAGCAAGTAGCTATGAAGGGTTAGAAATAAAGAATAAGGATGCAGCAATCCAGAGGGAGAAGCAAAAAAAAATGATTTAGAATTTGGTCGTAACTAAGTTAATCAACTTAATCATTTGATCAGTTTGGTTTGCCATCAATGCCAAAGAGGGAGATTGTTGGAAATGATTGAAAAGATCATGAATGAAGAGAAATGGAATTGGTAAAGAATGTTTCAATCATTGTTTTGTCATTGATGTCAAATTTGCTATTTGTAAGAATGACAATTGCTTTAGTGATCCAAATACTATCAATTGGTTGATTGACAAGGAGGTGACAATCAATAAGATGTAACTAGAGTACCTAGTGAAAGGTTGAAGTTATGATGTTGTAATGAAGTACAAGGATCACCTAAGCCATTGATGAAATAGTGCATTGATGACATACTCTAAGACATAGAGGATGGACATACTAAGACATATCAAATGTGTAAGGATTAATTAAGTTCTAGTTAGGTGCCAAATAGATTCTTAGTTGAAGCTGAGCAAGTTCAACTTTAGTGTGTGTCGAGTGATCTTTAGGTGTCGAGCAGCCTTCAGGTGTTGAGTGAAGATCAAGTGCCTAGCAGTCTTCAGGTGTCGAGCAAGATATAGGTGCTAAGAAAGATACAGATGCTGAGCACCAGTAAATAATAGTAGAAGCTGAGTAACACAAAAGGTGCCAAGCATCAGTAAACTAATGATGCTGAGTTGTTGCATTATTTTTGAAAAGTTGAAGATTCACTAGATCTAAGCCGACATGGTAGTTATCTAGAATTTTGTGAACTGGATAAAAGATAAGAATGATGAGCTAGTGGCACATAACACTATGTAAAATGTTTTCAGCAAATACTAATGGATTTATCATGAAGTTTCTAGATAGAGACAAGATATGGGATAGATACATTGTATCCTACCTAATCCATTGAAACCCTAAAGTTGGAGAGGGAGATTTGAGCAAGAAATCAAGAACAGAACTTCTTTATAAGGAGTTATAGGTCAAAGATCAAATCCATATGCATGAGAGGGAGTTGGTCATAAGTGTAATCATGTGAAGAAGCCAAGAGGAGTAAGAATAGAGCATCAAGACTCTGAATTGATTGAGTGACTAGAGATTGCATTGGCATAATGAGTGGAAGAACTCAAGGAGATAGATCTTGAAGGGTGAACAAGCTGTCAACACTACAAAGGAGGAAAGCCAAGCAAAGAAGAGAACTGAAGAAGTGATCTGAAATCTGCAAGTTTGAAGTTGCAATCCGTATCAAGTCAAAACCCTTCTAATACTTTCTTACCTTTTTATTAGATATTGAAATCGTATATTGCTAGGTTAGCTTAATAGCTAGGTGAATAAGCCTCAGGAAAAGGATAAAGAGATCCCCAAGAGAAGGAAAAAAAATCCTCAAGAGAAGGGTAAAGAGATCCTTAGGAAAAGGATAGGAGATCCTTAGAGAGGGATAAAAGATTCTTTTGAGAAGGTGACTGAAAATCCCATGGACTTGGGTGAGCCTAATAGCTCTATGTAAATCCTTTAACAGGGTGACATTCTAAGTTGAATGTTCTTAAATCTATTAACAAGGTCACATTTAACAATGTGTTGTAGCCTTTAACAAGGAAAACCATCAGAAGTGGTTGAAATCAATTGCGCAAGTTATTTTGTGGGTATCATCCCCACCCCAATTTTACCTTCTTATTCTTGGAGGGTTTCTGGGTTATCAAATTCTTAGTGTTATGGTGTGATGCGTGTTTACCTTTCATGATTTTTTAATGTTCAATTGCATGCATGATAATCTTAGTTATGTGCCATTAAGGATTTTTAGAAAAAGATTTATTGGACATCATTGGACCTTGAATAATTGATTCACCCCCCTCTTAGTTATTCTAAAGAATTCTAACAATTTTCAATTTTTTTTTGTCCACCATAGAAGTTTTTCTTGTCCATTCAGGTCTTCATTGTATTTGTGGACAATTTCAACCAATTTATATAAGATAGTTTATTTCTCATCAACCTCATTGCTGAGAGCATCAAAAAATATGCTCTTGATATCTTCAAGGACTTAATTTTTATTTTTCCTTCCTCCTCTAAGATTTTGTTTCCTTTCTCTCATTTTCCAAAGTTCTCCAAGAGTGTCCATCTCTTTAGGGATGAGGTTATGACTTAGAGGTATCCCAATTTGGAATAAAAATGTCTTCATCTAGACTAATTTATTCCTCTTTACCTTTATCTATAAAAGAAGGAATAATTTCCTTTCCTTTGTTCAAAACTTTAGTGCTTAGTTGAGACTAAGTCTCAACTGCCATTGTACTAGCCATGGTGGAAAAAATAGTAGAAATAGAAGGAAAAACAAAAAATGTAAGGGAAACAAGACTAATAATAGGAATACCTTGTTGGTTCTCATTCAAGCCTAATGCTAGGAGGATATAAGCCTATTTTTTAGTAGATGGAGTGTTAGACACTTCATTCATTGAAGTACTCAGAAAAGTAATTCTAGAGATTGTTTGTGTGCTTGGTAATCCAGTTTTAACCTCAACCAACTTGGTAGAAACCTTCTTTGAGCTAGATTTCACAAATTCTTCACTTAGAGAATGAGGAAGGAAAGTCATAATTTTCGTTGCTATCTTTTCTCCATCAGTATCCTCAATACTCTATATTTTTGGAAGACTTCCTCCTATAGCTTCTTGTTCTTCTTCCTTATCAACATCATCAATATCTACATTTTTTTATTTCATCATCTTTCATTTGTTCATCCTCTTCCATGTCATATTTCTCACCATCCTTATCATCTATTTTCACAACATTATCACTAGGCTTGTGTAGCCCATAGATGTTTTTCCATGCAATAGTATTAGATTTCACCACATATTCAATGTCTTTTGACATGATCAGCAATATATTGAACTTAGAGGTAAGTTTTTTTTTATTCTCCTTTAATGATTTCTACACATCTTTTCAATTGATATTTAGCATAAGTTCTCTCAAAGGTTGTTCTCTAATGTCTCCAGAAACATTTGCTACATTTTCCTAATTTGGTGTAAGTACCTTGAGAATTGCATCAAGAACTTGTTTGACCAGTTCATTAGGGGAATACTTCCACTTTACCATATGTACCACTATGGCCTCTTCAAGGTATTTCTTCTCTATTGCACTCCTAGTGTCATACTTAAGTGATTTGAAGGACATCACATCTCCTCCTTATTTTAGTCTTTTTGGTCTCTCTTCAAAGGTAGGGGTAGTCTTCTAAGATAATATATGTTCATCTTCATCACTCAACTTTACTTTCCTCTTCTATTTGGTGGATCCCCTTATGAAAAAATTAGGGGAAGACTTTGTAGGCTCGGTTATTCTGACATTCCCTTTCTTCTTGGTAGGCTCCTCTACTTCAGGTTATGCCTCCTCTACATTTTCCTCTTCATCTTCATCTTCAGTTATGTTGTCCTCCTTACCTTCAGTAAGCATGAGAGGAGAGCTTGATGACTTGGAGTTCTTCATGATTTTCTCTATTGGTTTTCTTCTTCTATTTATTCTCTAGGGAAACTTGATCTCAAGTTCAATCGTGGTCTTTGCCTCCTCATATGTTCCAAAGTAGGTAGCCTTGGGATCCATAGGCTCATTCAAGAGAGCTTCAATAATATCTTTGGTTTCATCAATGTTCACCTCATTAACCAAAGGCTTTGTGCATGCCTCTCTTGGCCTAAATACTTGGATATAAACTTTACCATAGTCTACCAAAAAATAGATATCCTACTCATCATCTTCTACTAACTTTTTAGGAATCCTATATCTACTCTACATATTCTTTTTGAATGTTTCAAAGTAGGTATCCATTATACTTTCAAAATTTTCTCCAATTTCAGCTATGAATTCAATTATTTGATATAAAAAAGTTATTTCTTTGCTCCATATCAAAGTTCCTTTAGAAGTGAAAAAATTTTGAATGTAGAAGAATAAACTAGTTAAAGGAAAACCAAAGTTAAATGTATTTTTCTTGGAGACTAGTATACACTCCATGTTTTTTCCAATTGACTCAACAGTTTCTCAGCAAGTTCAAATGACCTTTTATTCCACCACCTTCAATGCTAGGTCAACTGATTCACAAGGAATATTCTTATGTATACTCAAGCTATATATCTTTTGAGAAATAACATGTATCCCAAACTTGATTTCCATGTCTATTATTCAATTAAGCTTCATTCCTCCACCATCAAACTCAATAAAGAGTTATATTCATCAATTGAACTAGACCTAGGGTTTTGTGGTCTTAGCTTTATTTAGTATTGGAAATCTATTAATCTAGCATATCATCTTCTTTGTGATCTAGATAGGGTGATCCAACCATAAGTGCATCTCATGAACTCTGCTCAAGATTTATCTAATCCATTTCCTTTGGAAATCTTGCGACATCTACATAATGTGTGGCAAACCCTTTTTCTCCAAATGTATATGCTTAGGTTTCAAAGAACCATCCACACATAATTCATTTAATGTCTAATTCCTTTCTAGGGTTCTAAGTTATTGAATTGATTAGTGATAAAATGAGCTGATATCATGAGTTAGAAGTAGCTTTAGAGGGATTTGTTACTGCTAACCAAAAATGCCTTCCTACCAAAGAATTGAATTTAGGCCTAAGCATACCCTAATGTTCATATATTTAAAATTTCAAAAAATTATGGCTTGTGAGAATACTTTGGTTATGCATGTTATATCCTAGGTCCCAAGGTTAAATCATGTTGTAATATCTCTATAGACTCACATTTTCCTAGCCATCAAATCTTCCTAGATCGACGAGCATCACTTTGTCACCATGCAAAAAAATATAGAATTTATTCCATGCCAAAAAATAATAGTATGACACAAGTCTAGGTGGGGCCTTTGTTTTTCTTTTGTCAGTATGAGCCACCAACAAGTTTTCATCTACCATCAGATCTTTCTAGATCTATAGTCATTGTCTAGTTTCTATACGAAGTTACAAGGGTTTTATGGGAGGCAACAAAGTGACATTGTGACACATGGACTAGGTGACATCATTCCTTTGGTAGGCTGAAAAAGTAAAGAATTTTTATGTGAGGTGGAACAATGTTAGACAGGTTGGTCCACAAACAAGTTCTAATTGGTATGGATTCTAGCATGGCCAATAGGTTGGTTGCATGTTTTTGGGCCATCAAATGGAAGAAGATCGAAGTCTCTTGTTATGTTGCTATGAGAAAATGATTGAACTTTAATTATAGTGACATAATGAGGTCCCAACATGTGTCCCTAGTGGGTCCCATTTGTCTAGTCCCTATCCTAAGGGTGACAAGTCAAATCTAAGATGATAAAACCATATTTCCATGCTATGATCTTACAATCCAATGTAAGATCATGAAGTTAATTAATAGAGTTGCCAATGCAACAATATGTAGCTATCATAACATTGTAAAAGAGTATGGTTATGGGAGATGGTATAAAGAGTCATGATCTTATGATATGTAGTTACCATAAGATCATAGGTGTGCCTAAGGAAGTCTTCTTAAGGCATGAAGATAAAGGGTTTGTCATAGCATTGGGGTGATTGTAAGATCATAAAGAGACTTCAAGGGGGGCCTGATGTTAAGATAGGTTAACAATCAAAGGATCATAGAACCTTCAGTTGACCATGATGAAGGTATTTCACTTGTCTAGGCTAGAAAAGAAAAGGATTTTCATCTAATGGAATTGTAGGAAAAGTACAAAATGAATGTTGAATATGATTGACCTGCTAATACGTTTGACTTGGTGTGCTGATAGCAAGGAAAAAATGACTCTTTAAGGGTAGATCAAATTTTTGATTGTCTACTGATTGCTCTCAGTGTTTCCATGCCTCGTAAATGCGAAATAAGCATGCACTTATCACTTGGTTATCCATCTACCAAGTTATGCATTAATGACCGCCACTTCTGTCTTCTCAAGATTGTTCTTTTGGGAAAAGTATTGGATTTCTTACATCTAGGTCTTCTCCAAAATTAGATTTTCTTGATCTTTATGGTTATTTTAATGATGGTATTTGTGCCTTGGATTCTAATACAAGTTTCTAAGTTATGCTTCAACTCTAAAAGCAAGTTTTGTACCCTTCCAAAGGGTTGATCTTTCTCTAATTCTCTAGTATTGCTTCTTATGCATTCTAAATAATTTCTCATATGTTTGAGCCATTGTAATTCTCTTCTATATCTCTTTCATCCATTAACATACTATGCAAGACTCATTTTCCTCTAGTTAATGTTTTTGTCTATATTAAGTGAAGTCTCTTCCTATATCATTCTTTTTTTGTGTGATTGTTGGGCTAAACAATGTTTGAATATATATTCCTTGAGGCTATAACCAGTTAATTATGCATTTATGGGTAGAGATAATATCATACACTCTATTTGGGTGCATCACCTCCGTAGAATAGATTAGGTAGTTTGCTTCTATGCATTCCTTCTCCCTTTCTCTCTCCAAGAGTAGTTGGGTGTATCTTGATAGCAAAGGAAGTTGTCCTTCTCTAGAGACTCAACTTTATAGTTCATGTCCCATAGCTTGGAGGTTGTTTCAATGTTTCACAAGGTTTTCCTTAGGTAAAAAGTATTACAAAGTAGAACAAGTGATCCAGTATTGTATGTATACCTATTCTCTTGAAGAACTTATTATATAGTTGTAAGTTAGGGCAATGGGATCTTCTTGTACACATCTATATATGATCTACCAACTCCTAATAGGGTCAAGGTTTCTAACAAGGCCTAGTCTCCTAATAGGGACTCAAGAGACTATATATTCTTCATAGACTCCTAACAGGGTTAATATCCTTAACTAAATTCTTTTATTGTGAATTATCTAGTGGGTTTCATCCCCACCAAGGTTTTCCCTTGGCCAAGGTTCCCCTAGTTAACAAAATATGGTGTTATGATCCCTCTCTATGTATGGTTTTTTTTATTGTTCAACATTGTTGGTTTATTTTCTTATACGTGTGGCAAAATAATTAATAATATTCAATTGTAGGAAAAATGATTGAAAATACTAATTCACCCCCCTCTTAATATTATCTATTTCTAACAATTGGTGTGAAAGCCTACTTATTCTAAAAAGGCTTAACAACTTAAATAAGATCCCTATGGATATCAAACAATTCAAGAAGAATCTTGAAGAATCTCTTGAACAAATTGATCTCCTTATTGATGAAAGAGATGGCCTAAAAGACAAATATAAAGATGTGAAAGTTTACATTGGTGAAATAAAGACAAGATAGATGACCTGAAGAAAAAAGGACCTAATGAGCAAACCAATGATGATGATATTGAAGATCTAAAGAAAAAAAATGAGATCTTGAAACTTGAGTTAAAAATAGTTGAACTCAAGCTGAGTCTTAAGAAAAATGGAGGAAAGGATGACTTTGAAATAAAAGCTAAAAATGTAGATCTAAGATCCTAGTTAAGAAAGGTAACATCTAAATTGGAATCTATCAAGTTAGAGCATGCAGAATTAGAAAAATACAACACTATTGTGAAAGGTAAGTTGGTGCAAACCAAACATCAACTTGAGAAATTATATACCAACGGCAAAAAATTTGAATAATAAATATCTGTACAAAGACCTAGTTATGACAAGACTGGACTTGGATTCTTCCTTGGACAATCCACCAAGAAATCTATTGAGAGAAAAGAACCTAAACCCCTAAAGTCAAAAAGGATTTAAGCATAATAAAAATAGATGATACAACTAAGGACAAGGAGAATGTTGTTCACTATGAGAAATCAAAAGAATCTAATCAAGATGAGGATAATAGAAGAAAGGAACCTCATGCCTGGTGTAATGAACTTGAACATACTGGAGATGATTGCAAAGGTAAGTCTTTTACACCTATTTCAATTTTTTTTTGTCATAATTGTCATGGATATGGATATTATGTAGTAGATTATAAGAAACCTAAATTAGATAGTGATAATGCAAATATTATAATGTTTAGGAACACTTACCATGTAGGCAATAGAAGAAGATCTCACAACAATGAAAGTGGAGAAAGAAGACAAATTGTTTGTTACAGATGCAAAAATCTTGGACACATAGCATGGAATTGTAGAGCACTAGACAACTAGAATAATGAAAAAGAAGGAATGTACATGTATGCCAATTATGTAATAAATTTGGACACACCACAAAGTTTTGTAGAACGGATAGAAGAAACCTTAACAAGAATAAGAATCATAGAAGGAACAATAGAAGAAATGATGACATTCTGAAGGAAGCAATGAAGGAGCTAAAAAAAGAATTTAAGGAAATATTTATAAAAGAAAGAGAAGCTAGAAGTTCTCACATGCTTTAGGAAGACGCTCATCCTAATGTACCTAACAAGATAGTAAAGTCACTTATTATCTATGATTCATCTTACTTGCATTAATTAGTCTCAGTAAAATAGTGTGTTAGTTAATCATAACTAATCTTAGAAAGCATATCACAAGATGTGAAATTATTAGTATATACTAGACATTGAAAGGAGTCTATAGTTAAGTGTGCATTGCTTAATATGATCAAAATAAGGATATATAAGAAGAATAACCTCTCTATTATATAGTGACAATATTTTGACTAGTGGTAGATATGCATTTAATTTGAAGTACATATTGCAAAAGATTTAAAGGAGGAAAATTGATTTATGAACATCATTTTCTTTTGTTAAATCTTAAGTGTGAGATTGAAGAGAGATTTGAAGTGTTAAAGAAGTTTGGAGATACATGAAATAGTTGAAAAATGCTAAAATACAAAATTAAGGTATTTTCTCAATTTCTTGAGTATATTTTTTAGAAATGGCAAGACAAGAAGTGTTTAAATAAGCAATAGATGTAGATATAATTTCAAGAAATACCCATTTGTTTCTCTACTTAATGAACCCATTGGATCATTTTTGAAAGTACCAAAAAATGTACTTCATGTCAAAGATATAAGAGGTTATATTCACTATGAAATTGAAAGCATAAGAGATACAAAGATTCATAAGGAATCAAAGAAAATGTGCAACAATGATTTGTCACTAAAACTAGAACATACATACCTAGAATAATTTAACCTAGTTAAGCACATGTTTTGTCATATCCCCTTAATTAGCCCAAAATTAATTATACATTGTTTTAAATCATTAAATATTTATACAAAATATATTGATCATCTAACTCTTATAATTGTATTACAAATACTTTTCATTTAATATTGGTGCAAATTATGTAATCATTTAACTCTTATAATATACAATACCTTTTTATTTAACATTGATCCAAATATAGAAATCATTTAATTATATTACAAACACCTTAAAAAATTATACATACAAAATTCAATATATATTATCAAACATATATATAACTAATGCAATAAAATAATATATTAAATTAAAACTAGTCACATACTAGCATGTCTACTCACTCATGTCCTCTCACAAACTTAGTCAATGGTATTTACGAGGGTAAGAAAAGACAAGGAAGACAGATTTGAAGGATGTTAAAAATGGAAAGTGTGGAAAGAGCGGCGTGTACCAATTAGCATCAAATCATACACAAAGAATCTCTAGTGGCTTCCATGGGAAGGTAATAAGGTGGTGTAGAGGTACGTCAACACTTTTAAAGATAAGGTTAGTAGTGTATTATGTTTAATATCTCCTTTGAGAATGTATATGTCCAATTTTAAGTTTAAGGAATAAATTGAATTAAAGAAACAAATGTAATATTAATTTCTAAGTTTAAAATTGAATTAAAGCAATGAAGGTAATTAATATTAATTTATTAAACTAAGGAAATATATTGGGATAAATAATTGAATAAAAATTAAAATAATAACATCATAATTCTTGAAGATGAGAGAAGGCCTTTGGTGGAATGGGTTAAGTGATACCACTCAAAGGTACTAGGTCAAGCCTAGAGTGAGATGAACATTTGGCTTCATTGTCCAAGGGTACTGGGTAAGGCCTACAATGAAGTGAATATCCTAGGGTACATCATACAAGGGAAACATCTTAGTAATGATGATTGGAGAGAGATAATGATAATGAGGGAGAATGGTGAGGCCCACTAGTTGGGTAATAGGGCACCCTATTATGGTTTTGCCTCCTTTATTTAAATGATAAATTAAGTTTTTGACATTACGAAGAACTATGTTATTTTATTGTGATTAATTTGATAGAATCACATTAAGATTGAATCTCTTTGTATTCTCTAAAATTAAGAATATAAATACTTTATTAGGGGTTTTCTATAGGGAGATTCAAAAAGGGGACATTATAGTGGTATCAGAGCATCTTTCTTGCCAGCTTGTGGAAAGTAGTTAATGCAAAAACACCAAAGGGATCAGAGAGCATTAGAAAGGGAAGGAAGGAAACATTCCACCAAAATGAACAATAAAATAAGTAATGAATTAAAATCCTTCATAGAATAAAAAAACCAAACTACTCAAGAACTCATGGAACAAACTAAAAGAAATGCTTGAGCTATAACTGAGCAAAGTGAATTGACTCCTCTCAGAAGCCTTTCGTAAGATGAACAAGAATAGGAGAGATATAAATTCTCACCAATCTAAAAATGATAATAATAATCAATTGAATACACCAAAATTTGAATGTAGACCCCCAAGACCCCCCTTCCTACCTAGAGAAGAACAAGAAGATGAGGATGAGTTAAATGAAGTAAATAATATAAATGAGTACTCTAAAATTGATTGTGAGCTCAAAAGTGAAATACAATTATTGTGACACTCTGATGAAGTCATTCAATAAAAAAATAAGACATCCACATCAAGAAAGGAATCTAAAAGAGAAGATAAATAAGGTGAGTCTCCAAAAATTTGATGGCTCAAAAAGAACTACTACACACTCATGGGTACAAATAATGGATACTTATCTCTTCATGAATCCTATGATGGAAAAAGGTCTGATCAAATTTTTTGTCCTTCATCCAAGAGGAATAGCACAAGATTGGTGCCAACATGGCCTTAAGAACCAGGGACATAAACAAATTAAGAGCTATGATGAATTCACCCAAAAACTCATAAATTGATTTGATTGAGTAGATCTAGTATGGTACTTTAAAAGGTTGACCCAAGTTAGACAAGAGGGATCAATATTGGAATTTGCTAGATAATTTGAAAGATTATTAGCTATGGTATCAAAAATATCACAAAAAAGACTTATTTATTTATATATAAGCTAAAAGAGCCAATGAAAAGTGCAATAGGTGCTCATGAACCAACCAAGTTGGAAGAAGCAATACAAAAGGCCTTAAAATTTAACCCCCTAGATAATAGTACATCAAAGGTCTATCCTAAGCGTTCCTTTAGGGATGATAAAAGTGGGAAACAAAGAACCTTTATTCCTAAATGGGAAAGAGGATAATTAAGGAGAAAAAACTTGTATTTCAAATGTAAGGAAAAATGGGAACATGGACATATTTTCAATAAAGGAAAGGATCAAGATCAAAATAAATGTTATAAATGTAAGGACCCTTGGACACCCGAGCATAAATGCAATCCAAAGAATCTTATAAAGAAGAAACTATGTTTTTATTGTAAGGAAGCATGGGAACAAGGGCATAGATGTCAAAAGAAAAGCCAAGTCAATTTCATGGAAGAAATATCCTATGGATTAGAAGATGAGGAAACCCCTAGCAAAAAAAAAATCTTGATGAAGACAAGGAGGATGGTGGGACTTTAGCCTATATCTAAAAGGAATCAAAACATTAACCTTTTAGAATCAAGGTTGTAATAAAAGGGAAGAAGGTAACCACATTGGTGGATATTGGAGCTTTCCATAATTTCATTGACCAAAGTTTAGTTTCTAGACTAAACCTAGAGATAGAAAATTTCAAAGGGTTCAAGGTAACACTTATTTGATGGATCTGTGACTCCTAGTAAGAAGAAAATATCTGAGCAAAATATCACCCTAGGAAAACATCTAGTAAAAGAAAAATTCTATATTGTAGACATGAAATACATGAACATCATCTTGGGTAGACCATGGATACATTCCTTGGGACACTTTATCTTTGATCTCCTAGAATTGGAAATATGTTTCCTTCATAAAGGAAATAAAATCACCTTGCATGGGATATCTGATGGATCTCCTAGGGTAATATCATCAAAAAGGATTGAAAGAACATGTAGACACAAACAAGTAGAGTGGGTTACTCAATGTTTAATCTTGGACAAAATAATTTTGAAAGAAAAATCAATTCATAAAGATACACAACCCACATTAAAAAGGCATAAAAAGGTCTTTAGTGATATTCCCCTAGGTCTTCCTCAACAAAGAGGATTTGAACATTCCATTGAGTTAGAAGAAGGGACAAAACCCATTGGTACTACTCCTGATTACCATCTACACAAATGTAAGGAAGAAATATTCAACCAAGCTTTAGCTTTAGCCCATTTTCTTCTTTAGTGGTTCTTTCAAAAAAGAACAATGGTACAATGAGAATTTACATTGACTATTGAGCCCTAAATAAGAAAACAATTAAGAATATGTATCCAATTCCAAGGATTGATGAGCTTATTGATGAACTCCATGGAGCCCACCACTTTTCAAAAATTGACCTAAGGTTAGGATATCACCAAATCCAACTAAGAGAGGAAGATATTACAAAAGCAACATTTAGATGCCATTATGGACACTTTGAGTTCCTTATTCTACCCTTTAGACTAACTAATGCTCCTACTACCTTCTATTCATGTATAAGCCATATCTTCAGAGGACAACTAAGAAAGTTTTTGTTAGCTTTTTTTTATGATATCCTGATATATAGTAAAACATGAGAAGATCATCTACAATATATTGATGAGGTATTAAATATCTTAGAGAAAAATTCATTATGTGCTAAACTCTCAAAATGTGAATTATGCATGGAAGAAATCCTATATTTGGGACATAAAATTAGCATCCAAGGACTTAGGGTAGATGAAGAGAAATTGAAGCAATTCAAAGTTGGCCAAAACCAAAAATATTAACATAACTCAAAGGATTTTTGGGATTATGTAGCTACAATAGAAGATTTGTGAAGGGATTCTCTATACTAACTGCTTCCCTTACTGATCTCACCGAGAAAGGAGCTTTTTCTTGGAATGAAGAAGGACAAAGAGCCTTTGAAAAACTTAAGGAAGTTATGAGCTCTCACCCAATTCTTGTGATACCTAATTTTTCTTCACCATTTGAAGTATATTATGATGCCTCAAGGGAGGGATTTGGAGTAGTATTAATACAACATAAGCATCCCATAGCATTTGAAACCAGGAAGTCAAAAGATATAGAATGAACATATTCAGAGTATGCTAAGGAAATGCTAGCCATTATACATGCCCTTGAAAAGTTTAGACAATATCTAATTTGTAGAAAATTCATTCTAAAAACTAATCACAATAGCCTCATATTCTTTTTGAGCTAGAAAGATTTAAATGATAGACAACAGAAGTGGGTAAGTAAACTACAAGCATATGATTTCAACATCAAATACATGAAAGGAAAGAACAATATTTTTGTTGATGCCTTATCATGATGACCATATTTGGGTATGATGACAACAATAACTACAAAATGGAAGAAACTATTGATTTCTAAATATGCAAAGGATCAATTTTCCAGCCATATATTAGAAGGAAGAATATAGGATGAGTGATACCAAATTCAAGATGATATCATTCTATAAAAAAATAGAATGTATATTCCCCTAGGATCCAAATTAAAAAAAAGAGATCTTGAAGACATACCATGATAACCCACTTTTAGGACACCAAGGATACTTCAAAGTATATAAGAGAATTAGAGAAAGATTCACATGGAAAGGTCTCAAAAAGGAAGTTCTCAAATATACTAATGAGTGTCTAATTTGTTAGAAATATAAAGAAGAACATGTAAATCTAGTAGGACTTCTCCAACCATTTTTGATACCTAATAAAAAATGTGAAAGTATTTCTATTATTATAGGATTACCAAAGATACAAGGGAAAGATAGCATTTGTGTGGTGGTGGATCACCTAACTAAGTATGTAGACTTCATGACCATATCAACAAATTTCAAAGCCCCTCAACTAGCAGAAGTATTCTTTAAAGAAATCTTTAGACTACATGGACTTCCTCATAACATTTTCAGTAATTAATATCCAAAATTCCTTATCTTATGTTGGAAAAAAATATTCAAACTATCAAGGACAGAGCTTACACCTAGCACTAGTTACCATCCACAAATTGATAGTTAGAAAAAAATTGTTAACAAGTGGCTAGAAGGATACCTAAGAAATGGTGTCATACAGGAACAAAATGGATGGATCAAATGGTTGCAATTAGGAGAATACTGTTATAATAGCACCCATCATATGTCAATCAGGATGATCTCATTTTGGGCTCTATATGGGTATGAAGCAACATCTTTTTGAGACTTGATCCGAATAGAGTGTTCAGTACAAGGCTCCAAAGACTTCATACAAAAAAATATAGACATCATGAATTCACTCAAAAAAAACCTACACCAAGCACAAAATCAATAGAATATTTACACTAATAAAAAGAGAATAGAGCGAACATTTGGAATGGGGGATATGGTCTTCTTAAGACTAAAACCATATAAATAAACTTCCATCAAAGCTAGTGGAGTCAAGAATCTAAAACCCCAATTCTATGGGCCCTATAAAGTGATAAAGAAGATAGGTGAAGTAGCCTATGAATTAGAGCTTCCTTCAGATAGTTGGATTCATAACATATTCAATGTGTCAAGACTGAAGAAAGTTTTGGGGCAACATATTACTCCATGCTTGGAACTACCACCATTAGATGATGAAGGAAGATTAATACTAAAACTAGAGACTATCCTTAGAATACAAGAGAAAATATTAAGGAATAGAAAAATTGAAGAATACCTAATTAAATGGAAAGGATTGTAAGTGGAAGATGCAACGTGTGAAGGGTCTCAAATATTGGATCATCCAAACCTTAGAGGAATTGCTTGAAGACAAGCAATCTTGAGAGGTGATAGCTATTATATCCTCTTAATTATCCCAAAATGTAATTATAAATTGTTTAAAATCATTTAATATTGATAAAAAATATATTGATCATCTAACTCTTATAATTTACAAATACTTTTCATTTAATATTGGTCTAAATTATGTAGTCATTTAACTCTCATAATTTACAATACCTTTTTATTCAATATCAATCCAAATATATAAATCATTTAATTTTATTACAAACACCTTAAATAATTATACATAAAAAATTCAATATATATAATCAAACATATATATAACTAATGCAATAAAATAATATATTAAAAAACCTAATCAGTTACCAACATGTCTACTCATTCACATCCTCCTACAAGCTCAGTCAACAGTATTTCTGAGGATAAGAAAGGAGTAGAAAGATAGATTCAAAGGAAATTGAAAATGGAAAGCATGGAAAGAGCGGGGTGTACCAATCAACATCAAATTGCACACAAAGAATCTCCATTGGCTTCCATGGGAAGGCAATAAGGTGGTGCAGTGGTATGTCAACATTTTTACATATAAGGTTAGTAGTGTATTATGTTTAATATCTCCTTTGAGAATGCATATGTCCAATTTTATGTTTAAGGAATAAATTAAATTAAAGCAACAAAGGTAATATTAATTTCTAACCTTAAAATTGAATTAAAGCAATGAAGGTAATTAATATTAATTTATCAAACTAAGGAAATATATCAAGATAAATAATTGATTAAAACCTAAATTAATAAAATTATAATTCTCCAAGATGAGATAAGGCCTATAGTGGAATCATTTGGGTGACACCACTTGGAGATACTAGGTAAAGCCTATGGTGAGATGAACATTTGGCTTCATTGTCCAAGGGTTCTAGGTAAGGCCTACGATAGAGTGAATATCCTAGGGTACATCATACAAGATTACCATCTTTGGAATGATGATTGGAGAGAGGTAACAATAATGAGGGAGAATGGTGAGGCCCACTAGTTGGGTAATAGGGCACCCTATTATGGTTTCTCCTCCTATATTTAAATGATAAATTAAGTTTTTGACATTATGAAGAATTATGTTTTTTATTGTGATTAATTTGATAGAATCACCTTTAGATTGAATCTCTTTGTATTCTCTAAACTTAAGAATACAAATACTTTATGAGGGGTTTGTTATAGGGAGATTCAAAAAGGGGACATTACATTTTCTATATGGACTTTGATAATCATGAATGGACAAGAATAATTTTGAGTAGAGTTCATGATGACCTTCTATGGTTGGGTGATTCTATCATATATATTGATAATGACCTAATTCACAAGGTCACAAGTTTAAACAATGGAGAATGAAATCCAATGAATATAAAGAATGTGTACAAGTTAGTTTAAACAAATCTCAACACATGTTTTAATGGTAGAAACATGAAGGTTGACACCATTCAAGATGATTGAGTGAGACTCATTAGTAAAATTTTGGGATATAAGTTCAACCATGGATCTAGGATAGATTTAGTTATTGAAAAATTTCTTCATGCAGCTTATATGGTAGTAAAGGGTGAAGAGGTTAATCTATGTGACATAATCTGAACATAGTTGTTGGATAACATATCAAGAATCAAGAAGTCTAGGAGTGTAGTCTTTAGGTTTGAATCCCTACTGACACATATATTCTTCTAGAAACAAAGAAGTTTCTTGGTATCAAAAATTGGGATGGAAGTGAGTGCACAATGCAGACTATCACTCATGCATATAGAACCAAACCAAAAATAGTCAGAGACAATGATATTGATAGAATGATGAAATCTTTCCAAACTAAAGTGAAGTGAAGGTATAGGATACCTCCTACACTAGTGGAAAATATAAGGATGAACTATGCTTCATGGTAGAAATAGATTTCACATGTATGGAGGTAGTAGTTCCTCTATTTAAGTTCATTGAACCTAAGAGTTATGAAATGAGAGAGGAACTAATTGAAGGATATGCACAGATAATTCTAAACTCAGAAGCTGATTCTAAATGTCCTAGATGGGGGACATATACTAAGAAGATGAGAGAAGGTAAAACATGTCAGATAATCATGGACTCCAAGAAGAAGGTAGAAAAAGTGATTGATTCTATCTTGAAGGAATCAAGAATGTCAAGAAAGGAATTTGAAGAGGTGAAAGGGATAGCCATAGAAATGAAGACCTGCAGTCAATTTAAAATATTGACTCCTACACCTATTGTAATGGCCAAACATATTGAAGAGGTCATAGTTGTCTAGACAAGTACACAAGCACCTATAGTGCCATATGATGTATTTGCATAGCAACAACCTTTAAGGAACCCAAAGAAAATAGAGGAAGTGTCAACATCTAGGAAATATACAAATTAGTTCTTCTAAATTTGAAGAAGAAACTGGTGACAGACTAGTAGAGTTAGAAGATCAAGAAGAAAAGACTTTAGTAGGAAGAAAAGCATGGAAACTCAAGGTAGAAAATCTTAACATGCAAATTATTAATGACACTAATTTTGTATAATTGAATAAGTACTATGACTTGTATAATAATATGAATAAAGGATAGCTAGAGAATTTTGTACAATTAGAAATATGATCCCAAAAGATAAAAGGTTTGATAGTATAAGAGGTCAAATACTTGAAGACTTGTACAATAGACTTTTAAATAGAAAAAACAGAGTTACTGAGAAAGATAAGAAAATAAGGATAAATATATTGGAGAAAAAGATATGTATTATAAATAATGAGGAAGAAATAACTAAAATTCTAAAAGGAATAGAACCATTATTGAGAAATAAGAAGATATCCATTCTCCTCACAGGAGGAAATTATGAATAAGTAAATGTGGAAACTCAAAAGGAGATAGTCACATACATGTCTACTATGCCAAAGGATAGTGTGCAGCCAGAGAAGGCAAGCCCTATTCCTCTGGAGTCTAAGAAGAGTGTGTAGATAGAGGAAACAAGTCCTACTATAGTTAGTCCACCTCACAGTTTTGAGGAACCAACTTAAATACCAATTCCAAGTGATTCATCACATATTACCATTGACAACAAATCTATACAATTGGATGACACCAATGTGATAGTAGATAGAACTAAGGACCCATTTAAAGATTTTGGTTCAAATATTGTTGGCAATATTGTTGATTATAGTAGCTCATCTAATAAAAAAAAAGATCAAGAGCCTAAGCAAGAAGATGCACCTTCTACAAAGAAAATTGAATGTAGCATTGAAGCAACTACTTCAAGCATGCCTTCAGTAGTAGTAGTAGTAGCAAGAACACCTTCTACAACACCTACAACAATAACAGTGGCCACACCAATAGTAGTACAATCAGATTAAGAAGATGAGGCACAAAATCTTATATCTTCTTTAAGTAAACTTCTTGAAAAGAAGAAACCTATCAAGTCTATTGAGAAGACTCTAACTTTAGTTTTGGAAAGATTAAGAAAGACAATAAGTCTTGTTGACACACCTATAGATATCCAATAGAGAGCAGCAATTTTGTGCAAAACCTTTGATAATGAGTTTACAACACTTACCAATGTGCCTACCATTCAATCACAAACTGAGCATAATGGTAAATTTCTTAATACCCTGTGTACAAATATAAGGAATGATATAGAAACTCTAAATGAATGCATTTTGTCATTAGGGAAAATTATGGAGAAAAGGAAGTAGATATATGCTAAGTGTAACATGGCACACCTTCATCTTCATAATTTTGATGAGAAAATCAAATAGAAGGTAGCTAAGCTTCAGACACTCACTGATAACTTTCTAAAATAGAATCAAAAGTTAGAAACCATTGAGCATACAATGCAATCACTTCATGATAGCATCAAGAATACTCAAGCAAAAGAGGATAAAATTCTAAAATGATTTACTCTTTTAAGGGACTATTTATCCCCACAGATTATATTGTTACAAAATCAGTTGGAGGAATGCTTTCTAGCCAAGTCCTCATATGAAAAGTTTGTGGTTATAGATTTGAATGCAATAGAGTTAGCCACATATGCTCTATGTGCGCTAATCAATGTGTCTGATGCACTGGAAGAAGCACCTTGCACAGTTGAAGACTAACTTTAGTGATTGTTTCCAAATTTTGATGTAGCCTTTAAATTTTGATAGGGTTTTTCCTTTTATTGGCACCTTTTTCATTGATGTTAAAGGGGGAGAAGTAAGGAAAATCGTAATTGTAAATTATATAGTTATATTTTGAAGTATAGTAGAAAAATTTTCTTTAAGAAAAATTTTTAATTGGAGTTATAAGGGATTTAATCCTTTGAAAACATGAATAAAATGGTTTTACCATGTTATGGTTATTTAATTTGACTGGTATGACAACATGTTTAAGACTTACCCAATTTTTCCAAAATGTTACCATTAATGCCAAAGGGGGAGATTATTGGCAATATGACCAATCAATAAAATAAGGTGATATATGTGGTTGTCATTTATGGCAACATTTTTTTTAAAGTTTAGTCATGATTATTTGTGAAGGAAAATTGCTTAAGTATTAGACAGTGTTACAACAGCATGACAAGATTTTTTGATAGTGGAATATTCTCTTGCATAGTTAACCCTAGATGCATGACATCATCCTGATGATCCATACTAGTGTCCATGTTCATATGATCAATTGAGTACAAGTTATGGAAGAAATAATGATGCAAATATGTCATAGCATGGAATAGAGCATGTCAACAAATTGGCTTATACGATTTACAGAATTGTTTTGATTACTAAATCTTATTGAGCCAACTCTAAGGATGAAATGTGAGTCAACTAAAGAAGAATTTATTAATATGTTTAGTATAATTAAAGAATTTTAATCGCAAAGTAAAAGTGTGTGAAAAATGTGAATGTGATATTATGATATGTGATGCAAAGTAATGTTATGCGAGATATGACGCAAGTCGATATGTGCACTGTCATTCTTGTATGAAGAACTAACAATCAAAAGTATTGTGAAGTACAAGAAGTGATCTAGTATTGTATGTATACCTATTCTCTTGAAGAACTTATTATATAGTTGCATGTTAGGGTAGTGGGCTCTTCTTGCACACATTTGTCTATGATCTACCAACTCCTAATAGGGTTGAGGCTTCTAACAAGGCCTAGTATCCTAATAGGGACTCAAGACACTATATATTCTTCATAGACACGTAACAGGGTCAATATCCTTAACCATATTCTTTTATAGTGAATCATCTAGTCAGTTTCATCCCCACCAAGGTTTTCCCTTTACTAGGGTTTCCCTAGTTAACAAAATATGGTGTTATGATCCTTCTATATGTATGCTTTTCTTTTACTATTCAACATTGTTGGTTTATTTTCTTATGCATATGTGAAAGTAATTAATAATATTTAGTTGTGGGGGAAAAATATTAAAAATATTAATTCACCCCCTCCCCCCCTCAATATTATCTATTACTAATAAAGGATGGAAAAGAGAGCGTCAAGGATAGCTTTGTCCCACTAGTACAAAAACAACAATATATGATTAAATAAATTACTATAATTTTCATATATATGACCAATTTTGACCACATGACCATTCTTAGTTTATTTCTGGTCATTAATACAACAACCAAATTTATGACTAAACTATTTTAATCATTAATTTGGTCATTGATTTGATCATTGATTTGGTTGTAGATTATTAATAATTTATAGATTATTTGGTGGTTTATTTGGTAGTTTATTTGGTATTTTATTTAGTAATTAATTTGGTAGTTGATTTGGTAGTTGATTTGATAGCGTACTTAGTAGTGTATTTGGTATTTGATTTGGTTGTAGATTATTAATAAATAATAGTTTATTTGGTGGTTTATTCGGTAGTTTATTTGGTATTTTATTTAGTAATTTATTTGGTAGTTGATTTGATAGCATATTTGGTAGTGTATTTGGTATTTGATTTGGTATTATATATGGTAGTTGATTTGGTAGTATATTTGGTAGTTGATTTGGTAGCATATTTGGCAGTTGGTTTGATAGTATATTTGGTAATTGATTTGGTAGTTGATTTGGAAATTGATTTGATAATATATTTGGTAGTTTATATGATAGTTTTTTTGGTAGTTTATATAATCATCATTTTCATCATATTAGTGCATGATGGAATTGGACCACCATCCTCCTACATATAAAGTAGGTGCTCTTCCATTCAGCTAGTACCCTTTAAAAAATAAAAGATTTCTTTTTTTTTTTTTTATCAAAGTAAATGAAGTAGACATGAGATAACAATTCAATTAATCAAAAAATGCCTACAAAATAGCAAATTAAAAATATCATAATTCTACCTAAATACTAGTGGATAAATCAATCAAAATAGTTACAATTCAAATTATGCAAGATTCATGCCCATTTAAAAATTTAAAGTTAAAAATTAACAATTCTCTCTCCCACCATTAACTATTTGTTGTTAAATCTCTTAACTCATACTTTGCAGTAAATTTGTCTAGTAAATGTTTTTTGTCCTTTCTTAATGGTAATTGAAAATGTACATGATATGGTTTCTCAAGAGATTTTGATGACATGGTTATTAAAGAGGAAGAGAGAGATATGATAACTTGAATTTTAATAAGGTCGTGATGGCCCAAACTTGCTAGTTTGACCCTAAGTACTTTGTGCATGATCCTTGCAACATCAATCACCTTTATAAATTCATCTACCTATACATAGACCAAACAATAGTGCATGATGCACCATAACTCTTCCCTCCCTCAAAATCCCAAATGTTTATGAACTTATCCATTTTTTCTTTGAAGATAACAATGGAAAATGTTTGAATATTAAAAATTTTGATATTAGATATAAATTAAATAATAAATATAACTTAAAATATCATTATATCAATTTTACTTTAGGAATCATAATATCAAGAATTAATTTTCTACATATAAATAGATATACAATTAATTAGTGTGCAATAAATATGAGTGATTTTATAAAATCATATTGCATTAATCTAAACCATCCACATATTATATAAATATTTTGTATATTATTCAAATTATTTGATCCAATAATTTACAATATTAAATGCTGCATATATCTACAATGTAGAGTATGTGACATGGACAATTATTTCTCTAATGTGAAGATACATGTAATCATCTATGTGGAAGATCAACCTAATGGGCCAACCTAACAAAGGGAAAGAGTATCCATCATAACATCAAGGATGGGGAGAAAAAGAGTTAAATAGTCAAAGTTGAATTATTACTAAATAAACTCACCTCAACCACAAAGAGCTAATTTTTTTGACCTTACATTATTATATGTTTTATTAAGCTCTTAATTTGAGTAAAATTGACATACAAATTATAAAGAGAACAAACAACACATATAGAAAGAAGATAAATATGGATAAGTAACTATTTTGTTTCATATTATGCAATGAAAGGAAGGACAACCCATATTTTTAGTGGATCACACATAAAAATACTCTACTTTAACAAAGGATTTAAAAATATATATTTTAATTTAATAAAGCTTTAAAAAAAATTACAATAAAGAAAAATAATAAAGAGGGACTACAATGAAAGGAAAATACATTACAAGCTAAGGATTTAAAAATACTTTTCACCCACTTAGGGTCATGACAAATGAGAAACGAAGCTATGTACTTGAAAATCTCACATGACATTATTGTTTACTCATTTAGTAGAAATGGCTAAACATTGCACCGAAATTAATGCAGAAATTAATACTTTTCCTCAATATAGAAAGTGCAAATCATAGGTGAGTTATGAGAAGAAAAAACTTTGGTTAATTTTCATTTTCTAAACATTTATATTTGTTTTGAAGTCAATCTTGTTATAAGTACCTCAACCTAGTATACAAATTGCTCTTGTGCAATGAAAATTGCAAGGGCCTAGTTCCAAATACCCATCTATTAAGTTAAATTTTATGAAGAATTTCAAGTCGAATAGTAAAGAATAATTTCATAGGTTATGTGATTTCCATTCATATTCACACATATGTACACTATTTATGAATGTGAAGACATGGATAATTGTTAGAATTGTTTTGAGTATATCTACTAATTGTGCCAAACGTTGATAGAGATATAAAAACTTTAAAATTGGTATTTTATATATATATTATAGGTATTAGAATACAACTATGTAGCTTTTTAATAGAATTAGTGAAACACATTGTTCTAAATTATGATAAAGGTAGTAAAACTTTTTAAGTTTATAGGATTTTTTCTTATGGTATTGTACTATTGGAATTTGGTTGTGTAATTTTTCATTCAAATTCATTAACCCATGTTTCAATAAGATAGAAAAGTCTCCCATGTCTCTCTATTTTCTCTCCATGGGTACTTTACTTGTTCACTAAACCAAAATGGCTCATCTTTCTCTAGCACAACTCCTCCTAATTTGATCTTGTTGTATGTATATGTTATGTTTCTTAATACATGCCATGGAAACTATGGAGGATGTAGCAAAAACTAAAATATAAGAGGATAGAATGAAGATACAACCTTTTGAATGTTGGGAATGTTACAAACATCTAATGCTTATATGGGAAGTATTTTGAAGTTTGAATGAATGGGGAACTAGAGTAAGGTTCTTGCTTAATAACCATAGAGGTAGTATGGGTTCTATTATTTTTTGTGTCTTTTTGTTAGCTTTGCATGGCTCTATATTTTAAAGTAATCATAATTGGTTTTTAGCCAACATTAAGTTGAAAATGTTGTGGTAAATTCAATTTTGACCCTGCTATCTATAGGTTTCATTTTTAGTTTTTCCCATATATAGGTAATCTCTTCACATTTTATCCCCTATTAGATTGAGACATAAAATAATTAAAAACCATAAAATATTAATGAAGACTGAATGAAACTTTAACTTTACAACTCAATTAGTCTTTAGGAACTAATTAGTGTAACTCTCTATTCATTTAGTTGGGGACTTTTAAGTTCTAGCATTTCTATTTTAAGCTTTTCTAGTAGTCTACCATTTGATGAGTAAATGAACTGTCAAATGGTGTCACATTTTGTAGTTTTGGTATGAAATTACTCCTTGTGAGGACCTATGGTTTTGCAAGACCATGCTAAAACATTCCTAGGAGATTATCAATAATGAAGATTGGTTTCTATGGTAAGGAAATATGACATAATGGTCATGCATCTTGATAGGGCTTTAGAGTTACCACCCTCAAGGACTTCTCATATTGCTACTATGCCAAATGCAACTTATATCAAGACTTTCCTAGGAGGTATCTATCCATGGGAAAATTTTGTATTTTATAAGATTCCTGGTGATGAGTTTAATATCCATGACACATCCTCTTCATATAAAAGTTGAACACCTTGACATTCTTAATAGCCTTTTCTCTTCAAGCTCTTCCTTTTAATGCAGAAGGCTTTTATTGTTGTAGGTGAAGGAATGTGAAGTCATTTATTCTTCTCTCTCTCTCTCTCTCTCTCTCTCTCTCTCTCTCTCTCTCTCTCTATCTCTCTCTCTCTCTCTCTCTCTCTCTCCATGGTCCATTAGCCTATGCTTATGTTTTTCACATACAAACTATAGTTTGCCTTTGAGATATTAGAATTCTCCACCTTTCCTCAATAAGATATTCGACCATAGGTAGTTAATATTTTCCATAGCCAGCATATAATTGATGAGCAAAGGAACATCATAGCTATATAAAGAACAACATGGTGTTTTTTTACATAATGTGTTATCCAACACAAGATTATTTATGTCAATGGGGCAAGGATAGGGTTAAAGGTAAGACTTGGGGAAGGCAACATGGTTGCACAAGTAATGCAATGTGAGGACCAAGTTGAAGCATGGAAGATCCCCTCCAATCTAACAACTGCAAGTTCTATTTTTTTTTATTTTTTTTAAATTTGGTTTTATAATTCCAATGATAATTGAATGTTTAAGCATGAAGAATATGCAATGTAACAAGTCTTGAAACCCAAAGAAACAAAAAATGTGAGTTTGAAATAAATTTATGAATCTAAAATAATTTTCTACCTCGTTGGTTTTTAGATAACAAGGTAGAAAATTTTTAATGCATTAACCTAAGGCTACACCATTAAAGTTGAGACCATATTTACCATGTTTTATTGTTATATTTTTTCCCATTATAAAAGTGAGACCTAAAAATAATGTATTGAAAAAATCAGAACCAATTTTTGAATTTTTTTGGGAATCAAGATGGTGAATGTGGAGGTTTCTATGTTTTCTTAGGATTAGATGCAGGTTTTGGAAGTGTAATTCTACATGATTAGAAACATAAACTTGAAAGGTTTTTAGGTTTTAGATGCATTCATTAACATATAAATATAGTATGAAATCTCTTCCATTAATCATAAATAGTGGTTACCAAGATTAATACCAGAACATGTGTGAGATTGAGAATCTCCTTTATGGTTATTCTTTTGAGAAAACAATACTGGTGTGCTGGAATGACTAAAATATGCCATGTCTATTGATTTTCCTTCTTGTGATCTTTTTCTGACTATACAACTTCTAGAATAACATTCTTATATCTATTTTCTATTGGAGGAGGGACACTACCATTTTTTTATTGATGGGTTGGTCTTAATCTTTGGATGGTGTATGTTTGGCATGCCCGACTATTTTGTAGTACTACACCATAGACATTCTTATAAATGTGGATTATACAAAAAATTATAGAAATGAGGTAGACTAGAAAATATTATGAGTTCATTATTTTTGAGAACCATAATTTTTATTGCACATGCAAAATGACTGAACTAGCAAAGAATCAAACTACTTTTAAGAAGTAGTTTTTCAGAGCCAATTACAAATATAATTTGGCTTTTCTAACAATTCTAAATTCTAATTAGATCACTGATGTGTAGCTCTTTAAGATGGTAGTGCAAGATAGTTTTGATTCCTTAATGATTCAACTACTTAGAAGTTTGATGGGGAAACAGGTTGGGGATACAATGGACACAAATTTCTTGAAATATGCATTGCTAGTGCATACAGTGCTAGAACATGGACAGCCAACCATAAAATTGCAACTAGCAAGCACTATAACATTATGGTTGTTCATGAATTTGATGTGCTTCTAAGTATGCACTTTTATCATATGTTTCATAAACACATAGAGGCCAATGGCATAGTCTCAACCATCTCAGCTAGATTTAGCTATCAACAGTTAAAATCATGTACCCAAGGCTATTCATCCACATTTTCTAGAATATGTGAAAAAAATCATTCTCATTCTATTTTTGTGGGTGATTATTCAATTGTCTTAAAAGAAGATTCTTTACTTGAGAACCCAAACATTGTGGGATGAAATATTCAAAGTTCTAGACTAAATGAAATATTATATGTATAGATGATTAGAACTATAAATCTCTGAAACATTTCAGAAGAGATTCATCTTATTTGATCAATTTGGAAGTTGATTGAGGGTTATTTCCAATGTGATCTAAAAGATACATAATTAGTTCTAAATCATAAACAAATTTCTAAATACCAAAAATTATAGCAGCCTAATCTTTAAAAAATTATTTTATTACTACAAATCATAAAAGTGGGAAAGGAAACTTACAAGAATACAAAACCTTTTTGAAACTCTTTTTCCCTCTCACTACAACCAATAAAGCTAGGGAAAGTTTTCATATCCTTCACTAGTTTTGAAGATGAACTCATCACCAATGAAAAGAACATAGACATAACTCTGCAAGACATAATTTTAGGTCTATATAGAGGTGAAGCACCAAATGAATTAGGGATTTTATTTGCTTCTAATGGAAAAAAATTGAAATCATCTATTGATTAGCTAGGTCTAGATGACTTTCAACTTTGATTTGATTTGATTGAATTCTAAAGGAAAAAAATTAGAGTTTTTGGGTGAGCATCTTAACTATTTACACAATCAGTTCCATTTTCCTCCACTTTCAAGAGTTTTATCTTGTATGATTCATCCAGTCTAGGATTTATTTTGATTTTGATTTAAATAATGATGAAATAGGTTTACTTTGAATCAATCTTTATGCTTAGATATAGATTGTATCAAGAGATCAAATAAAATTTTCATAAACTAGTTTTTAAACCCTCCATGAATGTTACCAATTGTGGAATAAAAGGTATAACTTTTAATTTGATTGTTGGATCATTCTCAAAATTTGGGCAAACTTCTATAACAAGGTTATCTAAAGTTTGATTGGAGCGATGAAGGTAACGTTTAATTATGAAAAAGTTATTAATGACTATTCATTACATTTTATTGAGGGCAAGCCATGAATTTTAGTCTTCTTATGGTTTCTATAAAGGTTTGTAAATGGTACAAAGTTATGAAAAAAACTTTATTAATCTTTCCAAATGTTTTACAAAGCAATTCAAGTGGCCCTTTTCTCCAAGCTATAGGTAACTTAACTCATTTAAAATCCCTTCTTCCTAATGAAAACATGTTTAATTAGAGCATTTCAAGCAATATAAGTAGACTTAAGCTATTGACTATATTAGATTTCAGAAAAAACTAATTGTCTGGATAAATACCTCTTGAGATCAGTGAATGCGGCTCTCTACAAATTATCTAAATGGGAACTTTCCATTTGAACTCATTGAGATGCACAATCTCAACTATCTTAACATCTGAGGAAACTATCTAGTTGAGAACATTCCTAAACAAATTGGAAGCATGCAAAGCTTGACTCCTATAGACTTGTCCTTCAACAACCTATTTGGTTTGGTACCTCAGAGTGGGAAGTTTGGTTTCTTCAATGTATCTTCCTTTGTAGGAAATCTAGGGTTATGTGGGTCATGTTTAACTACAAATTGCAAGCAATCATTTTGACCTTATAAGCAAAATGGAATATTTAAGTCTTCCTCAATGGCTAAATTATTTTTGTTGTTTGGGTTACTACTTTGTTACTTTCCTTTGGGTGTTCCTATCATATTCAAAGGCCGCCCCCCCCCCCCCGTCTCTAGAAGAACAATTATTGAAGTACATGGAGACTAACTACTTTCCAAAGGATTCATTTTTCCTATGAGGATGCACTTGTTTAGCTCAAGGAGGAGAATACCATTGGGAAAGGTAGGTCTAGGATTGTGTGTAAGCGAATAATGCCTAATGGAGATCAAGTTATTGTAAAGAGATGACTAGTTGTTGATGAAGAAAAAAGTATGTGAAGGGGAAGGAACAAGGGCAAAGGTAGAGGCATAAAATTCTCTTTTAGTTTTCATGATTATGATCATGATCATAGATTTAATGGAAAGATTCAAACATTAGGGATAAATTTTTACTAGAATATAGTAAACCTACTTGGATTTTGCTCAAATGAGGAGATAAATCTACTAGTTTATGAATACGTTCCCAATAGAAGCCTAGCAGAACTACTCTATGGAATAAAAGGGGACTACTTGCAGTGGGTCATAAGGTAAATGATTTTTGTAGAGGCTGCAAAAGGCCTCTTCTTAGTTTCTATCTTCATCATGATTTTCCTTTTTTCATTGTTCATCATGATGTCAAGACCAACAATATCCTTCTTCCCTCCAATTTTGAAGCCTATGTAGCAGATTTTAGACTCCCAAAATACCTTCAAGATTTTGTTGCCTCTAAATGTATGTCTTCTATAGCATCTTCCTATGGCTATATCGCTCTAGGTGTGTTTTTTGTGTTTATTAGAAATATAGATTTCTAATAAGTATACACTTCTAAGAATAAATAATCTTCATTTCTACTTCTAAACAAACTTTTTGGCAATGTAAGCCTCTTCTATATATTGGAGAATTCTTTTCCCTCTCTAGCATTATGAGATTTCTTGGCCAATTTGATTGACCTATAGATTTTCTTTGTTATATATTAACTTCATTTAATTCAGATAAGAAATGTTTTGAATCTATTTTTTTGTAACTCGAAGCATACTCAAACATCAATGAAAATTAAGATGGCCTTAGAAAATTAACAAATGGCAAGAACTTACCAAACCAAACAGCCTATCTTAAGTCAAGGTGGCTTAAAAAATTTACAAAACTTTACTTCTTTCAAAATTAGAATCCTTCTTCCTAATATGATTTCAAAACAAAGACCCTTCTTTCCAAATCTAACTCTTTCAAAAATCATTTCCAAAAACTAATTACTATGTACATTACCTTCAAAACTAGTATCCACCTCTCCAAAACCTACTCTTTAAAAAATGACTGTTAAAAGCTCATTGGTCTACATTATGATGTCAGCATATTGTCTTTCTCTTTCATGTTTTCTTATATACATTCAAATAACTAATTTTTTTAAAGAAATGGATACCAAATAGTTGGGGTAGAGAGTGCCTTTCAGATTTGTGGGAATTTGCTGCCCAAGCTCACCTCAATGATTTGAGGGCAGAGGTCTTTTTGAAATGGGATATCCGAATCATCCTCCATAAAATCAATTCTACACTACCATTATGCAATTTTTCCTTGTTGTTTGTGTAAACCAGTCCAGCTTTAGCCTCAATCATTACATACCCCAGCCCAAATCAAATTCCATTCAACCTTTAATTCACTTAACTAATTCTTTTGGTATCAACAATAGATGGCATAGATGGATATGGGTGATGGGAATTGAGCCATCTGTTTGGATTATGACAAAAAATGAGTATATGAAGTGGGTCAAGGAAATTATTTTGGAATTTCTTTGAAAGCTTCTAAAGCCTTTTCAACAAACCCATTTTGAGCATATCACACAATAATTACAGTCCATGAGATCACATCTCGTTTAGGCATTCTTTAAAATAGTTTTCACACCTTTTCTATGCTTCCACATTTGCATGCATGTCTAGTAGGGAACTTGAAACAATGTCATCTGACAAAATACGCTCTCAAATAAGATTTGATGGAAGTTCATACCTTGTTCTAAAGCTCCAATTTGAGAACAGGCAGTGAGAATGTAGATAATGTTTGAGGATTCTGGCTTTACACCAGCTAGTCGCATGTGCTTAAGAGTTTCTAATGCCTTTCCAGAAAATCCATCTTCTATACATTCTACTATAAATTTATGTCCATGAGACCACATTCCTTTGAGGCATTTTGTCAAGCAGTTCACATACCTTGTTTATCCTTCCAAATTATGCGTACAGGTATACCAAAGCACTTACAACTACAACACCTGACGAAAGTCCCCTTTGATTATGCTGTGAAAGTTCCCATTTTGGAACAGGCTGCGAATCTCTTGTCAAATTGGAACCGATCGAGTTGAAATCATCTCAATTGCATGTAGGGAATGAGCTTCATAAAGTGTTGCAAATAACTTTTGGTATTTGGAAATTGAAATGCGACATCCCAAACTGCAATTCTTGTCGTAAGAGAGCCTTGGTCATACAATTCATATTATATATACCAGCATGCATTTCTCAGCTTATGGTGAAGAAGTATTTTCTTCTTCAAAGCGTTGTTATCATCATCATTTCTGAAAGGCCAATAAGGACTCCCTGATCTCCCGCATTACAACTAGAGAACCGCGTCAACTCTGTCTCAAACCTCCCCAATCTGATTGCATAACTGCAACCTCCCACTCAAATTGCATAATGACCACAAAGAAAGTAAACTGAAGTACTTGCTTGAATATCAACTTTTCATTTTAAACAATATCTCCCTCATCCCCCTTGAATCCTTCTCAAACACGCACTTTTGAAGCTTCTTCTTTTCTGGATCGGAGAAAAAAAGGTTGTGCATTTTTTTAATCTTCCATACTTTAATCTGGATGACACTATATTTTTAATTTTGGATAGTTATATCAACATTATAAAATGTTAATTTTGGATAGTTATATTAACATTATAAAAAGTTACGTTAGTTAAGGACATAGTTGAATTAATACAAGGTATAAGTATTATAATATAGAGAGTAAAAGTATATTAATTTATTTATCTTTTTTGTACTTATTGTGAAAAAACTATTTTATATTATATTGATCATTTTTTATTTTATTCAGTATTGAATATTTAGAAAATAAATTAATATAACTTATTAATTTATTTTATAATTAATATATTACTATTATATTTTAATTACATATTTTTTATAATACAAATAATTATAATTAAATTCAAGTATAGTTTCATTTTATATAATAGCTAGATTTAATTGTAGTTAATTATGAAAAAAATTTATTGTATTTGTTAAGATATGATTGATTCTTAGTGAGGTTTTAAGCATATACATTTAAAAAAGACTTATCATTTTTTTGTTTAAATATTTTTTGGTTTGATGTAGAAATATCTCTATTTGTCAATGTTTAGCAATAAGTTTCTACTATTCAATTTTAAATTGAATAGATTTTTTATACAATCCAAATATATTTTTCTTAATTTAAATATGATGAGTACAAACTTATTTCTTAACATTAATAAATAAGAGATATTTTACATCAACTCAAAAAAAAAAATCTTAAAAAAAGTTACTAGTATTGTTTAAATGTACTTATTCAAAATTGCACTAAGCAAAAGAAACCAATCATATTATAACAATTCTAATTAAATACATCTATGCTAGTACTATATTTTTTTTGAATAAAAGAGGGGTTATAATTTATTGAATCAAGAAGAAAAATAGAGTATTGGCATTAAACAACCATGTCAAGATCCACTAATTAGTCTAACTATTAAGGAAAATCCAAGATTACTAACATCTTAAAGTTTTGAAATACTTTTAAACACTATACCCCCTACAACTATGAGTATGCATGTCTATAATGATAACTGAAAAATACTTGGATGTATTTCACAACCCTCTAACAAGACCTAGGAGATATATAAAGCTATTTTATGCTTTAAACGAAAAAAAAAGGTAACTTGTTTAAGGGCTTATTTTAGATGTGAAATGAGAGACCACCTTGAAATAGTAAACCATGAGTGATAATTTATTTGATGACTACTATTCCTTGTGATTATAGTTCTAAATGTTGTTTATTGACTTGAAAACTAGATTTCTTGCGTGTGACAAGTGCACATAGATTTCTCATGCAATAAGCCTAATAATGAACAATCATTACAAGTAAAATACAACTTCTAAGTATATAAGTTCATGATATTATCAAATGTTAGTATAAAGGAGTAATCGTCATTCATTTAGTGGTTTTTTTGAATGACTAATTATCAACACAACTAATTATTTAATCATTTATTCGGTCATTTTTATTTTTCTAACATTGTGATTTTATTTTATGATCAAATTGGTCATTTATTTTATCATTTTTACTTGTGAAATGAAAAATACTAGTAGAATTTGATCAGTTTTGGACATGTGACTAGAAATTTTAGTCATGTGATTAAATGTTTTAGTCACATAGTCATTTATTTGTCAAAATTCTACTAGTGTCCTAAATGAGGAATGTGCTAACTTGCATAAGGTTCCCCCTCAACTTATGCATGTCTTTCCAACTATTATGGAGACAATGAATGATGGGGATGATCTTTTGGATGAGTTGGATGCTATCTGCTCTTCCATCGATTTTGAGTCATCATCTCCTTTATATGAAGATCATGTTCCACTACAAAAACAAGTGAAATGTCACACCATACTAGTAGCTCCAAAGGAGGTGGTTCATGAGCATTGTGAGCAAGATGTGGAGATTATTTCTTCATAAGAAGAGGAGAAGCCACTTCCAAACTAGTAGGATACCAAGGTTGCAGAGCAGAACAATGTGGTTAAAGCTAATTGCTTAGACCCAATGCCATCTAAGGGATGCCCCATGTAGTGCTTGCCCTAGTTTACATTTTTCTAGTTACATTGCTGCTATCATTGCCAAACTCTATTAGGCCAATTTCATGTATGATGGTTAGTAGCATTATTTTGAGACTATCAAATATTGTGTTATAGATTCAATTGATATATGATGAGATTACTTAGACTCTACATTTCATGTATGCATGATGATTATTACATTATTCTCAATTATTGATGATGTTTAGCTAGATGAATTATTATA